>NDXB01013327.1:0-12105 GCA_002631895.1 Agapornis roseicollis | reverse complement strand
ATGGGACAAGAGGAACCGGGCTCAAGCTGCCCCAGGGCAGGTTTAGCTGGAGCTGAGGAACAATTCCTTGCCCCCAGGGTGCTCAGGCATTGGAAGAGGCTGCCCAGGGCAGGGCTGCAGGCACCGGCCCTGCAAGGGTTCACAGAGCGTGGAGAGGAGGCCTCAGTGCCATGGGGCAGGGGTGGCCTTGGCAGGGCTGGGGTAAGGGTTGGACTGGGAGAGCTTAAAGGGCTTTTCCAACCTGGTTGATGCTGTGATCCTCCCCACGCTGCAAGAAGCCCATTGAGGCTGTGCTGCATCCCACTCACAGATGTGGCCACATGTTCATCACCCCCATCCCCATCATCAACACCCAGGGCTGTCCCCCAGCAAGCCCCTCACCACCACCACCATGGTCCCAAATCCCAGCAGACCCCTTATGCTGTACCACAGGGGATGCCTGCACGCAGCTCCCAGCACACACAAGGCACTGGTGAGCGATTGCTCCTCACAGCCTTGTTTGACTGAAATAATTCTATTTGAATACAAGGCGCTATTTCAACAGTTTTAAGTTGCAGGGGGTTATTTCAGATGATTCCCTTTTAATCAGTTTAATGGGATTCTCTGTTTTTAAGATAGAGCACCTCCAAATGGTCTGATTAACTTTTCAGAATCAATACGCTTAACAGCAGAGCATACAATTACACAGGCAAATGAGCTCCGCCGGGGCTTCTGCATGAGCAATCACCCAGTGTCAGCTTGGACCATGGCATCTGCAGCCTGGGCCCCCTCCCCAAACCACGGTCCCTAAGGAAGAGGGTCCCTGAGGTTGGTGGGATGCTGACGGAGCCACCGGCCGCTTGGTATTGCTTTCATGCACCATGATTTAAGTGCAATGTGTTAAAGACTCAAAGCATCCCTAGAAAAGCAGGGCTGGGGCTGCATCCACTGCAGCGTCCCAGCAAACAGCCTCAAGCCACCTCGAACTGGCACGCAGGGATAGCCCAAGGTGCCCTTTATACCCCACCATACCCCCAGATACAGGAGCAGGCTTCATCCAGCATCACTCCCCCTCCAGGCCACGGGCCACATCCAGCCTCCAGCTCCCCCTGATCCCAGCCAGGCGCCGCTCTCCCTCCCCTCTTTGCTTTTGTCAGGTTGCATAATTTTGGTGAACTTACATAGTTGAAAAATTGTGTTAGAAATGTCAAGGTGACTGCGCATTAGAGCTGAGCCAGAGCAAACACCGGTGACATTACTTTAATTCTTTCAGTGCCAGGTCATTTGCTCTGTAATAACAGAGCTCAGATCCCAGCCCCCTGCCCCCTTTGCAGCATCCTCCCCACCACTTCCCTGCTTGTTTCGGTTTGTTCACCCAGCAGGTACAAGCAAAGAGGAGGGGAAAAGTCACCGCTCCTGTGAAAACCCCTTTGGTCGGGATTGGAGGGATTTGTTCCCCAAAGCCCACTGAATTTCATGGGGTTTGGGCAAATTCAAACTCCTCAGAAATCTCTGACCTAACACCAAAAAATCTTGTGTTTTCTTTTAGTTTCTGGATGATTTTTCCGTAGGGAAACATTCCAGATTTGCACACTGGATCACATGCCATTGGAATAACCGGTATTAGGAATACCTGGAATATTAAGGGGACCTACAAGAAAGCTGGAGAGGGGCTTGGGACAAGGGCCTGTAGGGGCAGGCCAAGGGCAATGGCTTGAACCTGCCCGAACAGGGCAGCCTGAGCTGAGCTCTGAGGCAGAAGCTGTTCCCTGGGAGGGTGCTGAGGCGCTGGCCCAGGGAGATGGCCCAGAGAAGCTGTGGCTGCCCCATCCCTGGCAGTGCTCAAGGCCAGGTTGGACACAGGGGCTTGGAGCAAGCTGCTCCAGTGGAAGGGGTCCCTGGCCGTGGGAGCAGGGCTTGGAGCTGATGCACAGAACCCTGCCCTTTCCACTGGGCCCTGCTGCTCCTGGAGGTGTCCAACAAGAACACACACCTGCACCACCTCCTGCTCTAACTTAGGAGCACTCAGTTTGGATGATAACCGATGCCCTCCCCCTGGGGCTAGAAACACCTTGCAGTGCCCAGAACATTCGTGATTGATGCACCACAGAGTGAAGGGACCCCAGTGGCAGCTCAGGACCCAGCAGCGCTGTGATCCAGCTGGAGGCATCTGCTTAAAACACAGGAAAACCAAACCACGTTCTCTTTGGCTGATGGGAACCAAGCCCGAAAGCAGCCGGCACAGGGGGATGCTCCTGGCTCTTTTGGCTGCAGGGTTTTACCCCTCTCTCTGTACCACCTCTCTCCAAACACCATCCCAGCAGCCCTAACGAACTAAACCAGCATAAAATCCATATGTTGCCAGTGGGGTTTGTTTTCTGCTGCATCAGTGAGTGCTAATACCTCATGTAGGAGCATGGCGATGGGAGCAGCAGCAGGAGCATGCTGCAGGGATGGCATACATTCACCTGGGCTCAGAAGGGCTTGTGGCTCGAAGGTACCACACTGCAGGGCTAAATGAGCCTGAAAAGGCTATTTTGAGAGTCAGGCGCCCTCCCTACCCTGGCAGAGGATGCTGCATAGGACAGCAAAGCCCTGGACCACAGCATCCCCTCCTCAGAGGTGCTGAATGCCATGTAAAGCACTGGGTATCAGAACAGAGAGGAGCAAGGAGCTCCCGGACCAGCACGGGGATGCTGAGAGCAACAGAGCGCTGGGAACATCTGCCACTGCCACAGCTGTGTGCTTGTGCAAACAGAGCCAAGCCCGGAGGCCTCTTTCTGCTCGCCTGGCTGCCAGAGCCCGCTCGGCTCCAGGCAGGAAAAAGCATTTCCTCAGGTAGGGCATTAACTGTGCTGCTGAACCAGGAGGTCGTTTTTCCCCTCCAGCTGTGCACACAGCAGGCAAAGCCCGCGGGGCAATGGGCACTGAGCTCAGACTGCCGCACCGAGCCTGTGCCACCGCGGGTTGAAGTGCTCCCAGTGCTCTCCATGGAGCATCCAACCAGTCTGGGTGTGGGTGCACCAGCATCCTGGCCCTCACCCTGGGAAAGCAAGGGGGATGCTGTGTCCAGCCCAGTTTGCAGCATCTGAAACAATACAAATGGTTCTGGAGCCAGGCTGAGAGAGCTGGGCTGGGGTAGCCTGGGGGAGAGAAGGCTCCTGAAGGGGAGAGCTGAGAGCAGCTCCAGGGCCTAAAGGGGCTGCGGGGAACCTGGAGAGGGGCTTGGGCCAAGGGCCCTTTGGGCCAGGCCAAGAGGAATGGCTTGAACCTGCCAGAACAAGGGAGATCCTATGATTCTTCCTCCCCGTGCTACCGATGAGGATGGGCAGGAGTCAGGGCTGAGCACAGCAAAGCCAGGTTCATCTTCCCTGGTTGGTATTCAATGTTTTCCAGCAGCTCCAAAAGGGAGATACTCTGCTGTCCCTACCCAGCATCCTCTGCCAGGGGTATGGAACCTGTCTGACACTGCTCAGAGAAAACCCCTCGTGAAACGCTGTTCCCCTCCTACACAGACAATTACAACCGGCGCTCAGTGGTGCTCAGGGCTGCAGCACCGAGGGCAATAAACACGCTGCTGCGAGGAAAGAAAAGATTATATCCTTTTCCCAGTGTTTATCTGAGCAAACAGGAGCTATTTGCAAATGGTTTTGAGGTGGTAGCGCCTTCCCCTGTGAGTGCCAGAGGCTCCAGAAGGCACGAGGGGTGTTTCCTCACCCAGTGCAAACAGGGAGATGTGTGGTGAGGGGATGGGTGGGAGAGTCCTTCAGTTTGACCGTAATCAAATAGAGCTATACTGAAGGAGCAGCAGAGGCTGGGTGCAAAGCCCTCCAGCAAGGGCCCACTTCTGAGCATCAGAGACCATCCCCTTGGCCACTGGTCCATCCCAACCTGGAGACCACGGACAGGGCGAGATGCTCCCCAGGTCCCTGGTTTCTTGCATCCACAGCGTGTTCTGCTCCAGCAGGTTCCCTGTCTGTGGGCTCTCTTCCTGCCCAGCCAGGTTTCAGGGCTGCCCTGCTGTACCAGCTCCCTGCTGCTCCCTTTGGGCAGCCAGGAAACCTCAGCTCGGAGGAGCCCAGAGGACATGGCAAAGCCTCCAGGCTCCTGCTCTCTAAAACAAGGTGCAGCTAAATGAACATGGTGTGAGGGATGGGTGATGTCAGCCCGGCCCTGCAGCGAGAGGTGAGGGGGGATAAATGCATCCCTCTGTCCCGGCTGCATCCCGCTCTTCCCAGAAATGCCCTGTGAAAAGCTGTGGCCAGAGATGGAGAACACCAGGGGGAAAGCTGGGATCATTGAGGGATTTAACACAAAGGTGTCATTGCCTTCCTTTCACAACAGGAAGGGAAATCCTCCTCCTTCTTTTTCTGGACTAACAAGAGAAACCCTTGTGCTATAACCAGGGACTCTGCAAAACATCCCCATGATTTCCAATGAGCTTTGTGAGGTTTGGTGGCCACAGCACTTGGGTCTCACCTGCTCCCAGTGCTTTCCCCTTCCTATTGGGGTTGTCCATAGCTAAAGGAATAAACTACAAACACTGTTCCCATCAGGAAGAACAGCACCGTGTCCCTTGTGCATCAGCATCTGGACCAAATACCAAAGGCAGCTCTTGAGCTCTCATTTGGCCACTGTATTCCTGTGTAACGTGGCCTGCTGCAATCCCCCCTGGCAGCAGCTCATCCATCACCACGCTTGCATTTAATCTAGCAGGATTTAGACAAATCCCACTGTGCTGTTTAAATACTCGGACTTCTCAGCCAGCGCATCCTGCACATCCCTGCAGGCGGCTTCCATTCCAAACCTTTGTTGGGGTCACTTCTCAAGTTGGTTGATGGCAGGAGCTGCTTTTGCCACCCCCAGACCCATCCAGAGCAGAGGAGCATGGCCAAGCCCATGGACTCCAGCAAGGCAATGGGGTGTTCACTGAATTACTCCCCTGGTCAGCCTCAGTTCCTTGGACTTGGACGTTGCTTGGGTTTGGGGTGATCTGGGATTAAGAGGTTTCTTCCTATTGCAGGAGCTGAGATAAATCCAGCTCTTTGCTTCCACTGTGGTGCTGTCTTGCATAGCTAAGCCTGTGTGCTCACCAAGCCATCCACTTGCTGGGCACTCAGCTTGCTGTAAGTCTGTCTATAGGCACAACCCATGCAAGTCTATGGGGTTTGAGTGAGAATCCTGCTCCACGTCATGCCTCTGCCCCTTCCCTGCTTTGTCAGCACAGCTTTGTGCCAACAGAACCAAGGTTTGGGCACACAGAGGGAAACTTGTGCACAACCCCCCCCAACTTCAATGCATGCAGATGAAAATCTCACTTATTAATGGAACCTGACAGACCCAAGTGATGGGGTTTGGGGATGGGAAAGACGGGATGCAGCCGGAGCATCCCTTGGCCAGGCCGTGCCTCCCGCAGCCCATGCCACGTCTCCCAGCCCACAGGGAAGACGTGAGAGGCATTGGGATGGAGCAGCAGGCTGGAACGCTGGGTCAGACAGGGCGCAGGGAGCAGCCCCTGCCCGGTGCTGGCTCTGAGACGTGTCCTGTGTACCTTGGCCATGGCTCCAATCCCCAGCCGGCAGCAGGACCCACATTGCATCCCCTCTCTGTGATGGCTGATGGCAAAGGGATGTCCAGATCATGGAGTGTGGGATTACCCCTGCATCCCTCCCCATGGCTGTCCTGCACCCCTATGCACCCCACACCCTGCTCCCCCATCCCCAGGCTGCCTGGAGGTGCATTGGAGGCACAGACACAGGGGCATTGAGCAGGGCTGTGAAATGCAGCAGTGTCTGCGGCGCTCCCGGCCGGCACTGCCAGCATCCAGGAGCTGTGGGACAGCAGCCAGGGCAGGAATAAGGAACAGCACTGTGGTTCCTCAGCCCGGGTAAACAAATACCTGCTCAGCACAGCTCCCTGCCGAGCTCCAGCAGCAGCACAGTGGGATGCATGGAGCACCAGCATCCATCGCCCCTCAACAGCAGGGATAATGCCCTGCAGGGGGAAGTGAAGTCCAGGTTTCAGATATGATCCAGGTTTTGTGGGGGTAAAACAGAAGCAAAGCAGCCTGGAAGGTGTCAGCAACCTGCCTGCAGCTGGAAGCTCCATCCATCCCTTGCATGGTCCATGCAGGACCCACACAGGTAGCACATCACACACTGGTGGTGGGAACTGTGCTGTTGGCATCCAAACATAGACAGAAACACCATCAGCTTTCTGTGATTCCCCTTGGGTTTTGAGATATTTGCCTTATGAATGCACAAATTACAATAAAGGCCTTTTCCCCTTATCAGGTAGGGCCAGGCCAAGGGCAATGGCTTGAACCTGCCCCAACAGGGCAGCCTGAGCTGAGCTCTGAGGCAGAAGCTGTTCCCTGGGAGGGTGCTGAGGCGCTGGCCCAGGGTGATGGCCCAGAGAAGCTGTGGCTGCCCCATCCCTGGCCGTGCTCAAGGTCAAGTTTGACACAGGGGCTTGGAGCAAGCTGCTCCAGTGGAAGGGGTCCCTGCCCGTGGGAGCAGGGGTTGGAGCTGGGGGAGCTTTAAGGTCATAGAATCATAGAACAGTTTGGGTTGGAAAGGACCTTCAGGTCATCCAGTTCCAACCACCCTGCCATAAGCAGGGACACCTCACACTAAACCATGCACCCAAGGCTTCATCCAACCTGGCCTTCAACACTGCCAGGCACTGATGGAGCACTCACAACCTCCCTGGCCAACCCATTCCAGTGCCTCACCACCCTCACAGCAAAGAATTTCTTCCTTAGATCCAATCTAAACCTCCCCTGTTTCAGTTTGAACACGTTCCCCCTTGTCCTGTCACTGCAGTCATTAATGAAGAGCCCCTCCCCAGCATCCCTATAGGCCCCCTTCAGATACTGGAAGCTGCTCTGAGGTCTCCATGCAGCCTTCTCTTCCCCAGGCTGAACAGCCCCAACTCTCTCAGCAGGTCCCTTCAACTCAAACCAGGCTGGGATTCTATGGTCATTTGCATGGGGATGCACGCACTGAGGACTCCCCAGAACACTTCTTTAGTATCCAGGTGGCTTTTAAACTACCCAGAGTTTCATTTTCTTAATGCTCTTGCCAAAAATTGGTGCTTTCCTGAAGTCAGCTCCTGCCCATGAAGTGGCAGAAACCCTGAAGTTAAGAGCAGGCAAAGTCTGGAATGTTTAAAGATCCTGTTTTCTGGAACACGAGGCAGCAGCAGCTGGGATGAAGATGCCCCCAGGGTACTGGCCATTGACTGGGCTGGTCAAACACCTCCTGCCTGTTAAGTCTCGGGCCAGGAAACCATTCCTAATCAAAGGGGCAGTTTCACCACATCTCCCAGGAACAGAGGATTTTAGGAAGGGAAAAGAATTTTCCAAACAGGTCAGTGCTGGGTTTTTTGGCATTCTGGAAGGATCCTGTCCCAGTGCCCCAATGAGAAGCTCTCTTTGCTGGAGCTGACTTTCTGCCTGGGGACTTCAGCAATGTTAAAAGCTCCTAAAGCATAAAAAGGAGGCATCTTTGCTTCTTGCAGGTGCAGGGGGGGCCTCAACGCTGCAGAGCCAGCGGGTGAGCTGCGGTTATGGCATGTGGGAAAAGCCTCGGGAAGCACCCGCACGCCTCCCGGCAGCTGCGGTTTGCGAAGCGGGGCTGGAAAGACACCGAAACCACCCCAAAACCGGGTGCGGGCAGTGAAGGGGGGAACGGCTCCAGGACAGAGCTGACAGGAGAGGGCAGCAGAGCCCCGCGTTTGAGCTCCCGCAGCCGGCGCTCAGAGCGGCTCCGGTGCCTAAAGGGGCTGCAGGGAACCTGGAGAGAGAGGGGCTTGGGACAAGGGCCTGTAGGGCCAGGCCAAGGGCAATGGCTTGAACCTGCCCCAACAGGGCAGCCTGAGCTGAGCTCTGAGGCAGAAGCTGTTCCCTGTTTTCAGGTGCTGAGGCGCTGGCCCAGGGTGATGGCCCAGAGAAGCTGTGGCTGCCCCATCCCTGGCAGTGCTCAAGGCCAGGTTGGACACAGGGGCTTGGAGCAAGCAGCTCCAGTGGAAGGGGTCCCTGGCCGTGGGAGCAGGGGTTGGAGCTGGAGGAGCTTGAAGGTCCCTTCAACCCAAACCATTCCATGTCTCTAAAGCATCACCTCCTCCTGTCCATCACCATTCCCCATGACCGTACCATTGGGCAACAAAGGTCATTGAGATGTGTTACCAAAGCCCAGCTTAGCCAAGCCCCTGGCAGCGGCAGCAGCTCCCCTGCCAGTGATTAAGCGTGATAAGGAACACGAGCAGCAGCTGCTTCCACTCTGCCCTCACTCCATCAGCCATGTGGCTCCTCTCAGCACCCTCTTCATCTGGCACAGGGAACACAGCAGGGTTTGGATGGCAAACACAGGATCCCAGCGTGGCCGCTGATAGGAGCAGGCAGGAGCTGCCTGCAGGGAGCTGCATTTCCACACTGAGCATGGAAGTGTTTTCTCTGCACAGGAAACACCACATCAGCAATAAGAGAATGCGCCACAGGGAGGTGAAGCCAGCATCGCCTGTGCCCTGCTGCCACAGGGGAAGGGAGGGTGCTTCTATCCTTGGTGCCTATCACACAGAGGATGGCAAAGCAGCTTTGGAGACTCCCAGCTCAGCCAAGGGCAGGTACAAGGTAAAACCCAAGGCTGCAGCTGGCAGAAAGCAAAGGGGTTTCATTTAAGTGTTCGCACCCCATGTAAATGGGACCTTCAGTGCCATGGGTTAGCGGTGGCCTTGGCAGTGCTGGGCATGGTTGGACTGGATGAGCTTAAAGGGCTTTTCCAACCTGGCTGATCCCATGATTGCACTGGTTTGCAGCAGTCTGAACAGGCAAAGCAAGGGCCAAGCCCTCCCTCCTGTTAGGAAACAAGCCAGAGGCCCGAAGGCAAAAGGAGAAGGGATTTCTCTAAGGACACACAGGATTTCTCTGCCACAGAGCAGAGCCCCCAGGGCCCAGAAAACCCAGGCACCACTGAAGCAGCAAGGCAGCATGGCACATGCACTGCAGCAGGCTGAGGACAGCAGCACCCACCACCTCCCAGTGCTCCATCACCAGCTCCCTGCTCCCTCAGGACCATCCCAACCAGAGCTTGGAGCTAAGGAGCAATGCACTGACCCTTATCTGCTGGAGCTGCTCCCTTGTTGCTCTCAGAGCACAGCCAGGGGAGATTTATAACAATAACAACAACAACAACGGAGCAGCTTTCTGCATGCCTCAGCCCTGCCAAGCCATCACACTCAGGAAAACAGGAACCCCTACCAGGAACATCCTCACCACTAAGAAAGGGCCCTTTGCACCCTTTAAATGGGAGTTCATCCTGATAGAAAACACCTGAGGAACCCTTATTTGCCTGTTAATTCACCAGCTTTCCCCTTTGCACCCAAGCAGGCTCTAAGAGCCTTTCCTTCTCCCTGCCAAATCCTGATGCTATTAGTGGTATTGTTAGCATAGAATCATGGAATGATTTAGATTGGAAGGGACCTTAAAGCTTAGCCAGTTCCAGCCCCTTGCCACAGGCAGGGATACCATCCACTAGAGCAGGTATTATCATTTACTATACTGTAATATCTCAAAAACAAACCCCAAAACCTTAATTCTTGTGGGTAGAAAGAACCCAAACCCTGGTGACTCCACGTTGCTAGAGACAGCAGAGACCTTACATAGGGTTATTCCCCTCATTGACAGGTAAACATTGATGAGAGGAGGGGATAAGAAGGAGGCCAGTGATGGGGAGCAAGCCCTGGAAAGGGGCGCAGCATCCCCATCCTGCAGCAGCACATTCCCTAGAGGGGATCCACCAGGGTGAGGGCCGTGTCGTGGCCCCATGAGCAGCGCTGGCAGCGGAACTGCTGCGATGTGTTCACATGGGGATGTTTGACCCATGAGAAGCTCTTGCTGCCTGCCAGGAACCGCTCTGATTCAGCCCAACACTTTCAGGCTCTCTGATAACTCAGCCTGGGACCATTCCAGTTCCCCCTTCCCTCAGCCAGGGGAAGGCTCTTTGCCCTCGTCAGCACATCAAGCATTTTCTGAGTCACTGAACCCTGCTTTTGGGCTCCCTCCAGCTCGCTGGCGCAGGCACAGGGCGCTGTCAGAAAGCTGAAATCCAGGCAGGGCTGTTCCTCCTTCTTCTGTGTCTCTGACCCCGAGTAACTCGTGCTGCTTCTCTGGTACCCTTCAGTGCTAACCCTGGGGGGGGAAGAACAGGTTTGCAGCCCTCAGAGAGCCGCACGTGGGATGGAATGGGGTCTGCTGCAATCTCTGCACCTGAGAGGACAGCTGTGATTTTCTCTGATCCGATAGAGGCAGGCAGAGCAAAGCCACGCTCACTTCATCCTTCCAAGCTGGCAAATGAACTCAAATGGTCGGAATTAGTGTTTGGGATGAGATCATACAAACCACCAGGGTTTAGCAAGCTCGGCATGAAAAGAAAGGAATGGGCTCCCAGCTGAGGGGAGCACAGGGAGGGTGAGGACACGGGCACCACGGGGACAGCTCGAGGAAAGAGTTGTGCAAACAGTTTGTTCTCTTCACAACGCGTGTGTTGGCCGAGAGTAAGCGATTAGTGGGAATGGGATCCTGGGGTGCTGAGGTGCCAAGGAACATCTAATGGCCTGGCCTTGGAGGCTTTGAACAGCATTAGCTTGGCTTTGGAAGAGCCTCCCAGGGTTTAATATGCAGCCACCAAAGGAAGAGGCACATATGGGGAGGAGAGAAGCTGCCCAGGCTTGGGACCCTTGTGGAAGATGCCTGGAGCAGAGGCTGGTACCAAAGCAGTTGTTTTGGGGTCATTTCCCCGGCTGCCTGTTCCAGGGACTAGTAGGCTCCCATGAAAAACTTATTCCCAACTGATTGATTTGGGCATAAAGGGATGCAGAGAGGGCCTCTTCATCAGGGACTGTAGTGATAGGACAAGGGGTGATGGGTTCAAGCTGAAATAAGGCAAGTTCAGGCTGGAGATAAGGCAGAAGCTGTTCCCTGTTTTCAGGTGCTGAGGCGCTGGCCCAGGGTGATGGCCCAGAGAAGCTGTGGCTGCCCCATCCCTGGCAGTGCTCAAGGCCAGGTTGGACACAGGNTGAGGCAGAAGCTGTTCCCTGTTTTCAGGTGCTGAGGCGCTGGCCCAGGGTGATAGCCCAGAGAAGCTGTGGCTGCCCCATCCCTGGCAGTGCTCAAGGCCAGGTTGGACACAGGGGCTTGGAGCAAGCTGCTGCAGTGGAAGGGGTCCGTGCCTGTGGGAGCAGGGCTTGGAGCTGGAGGGGCTTTAAGGTCCCTTCAACCCAAACCAATCCATGATTCACACGCCCAGCTCTCTCAGCCTGCCTCCAGAGCAGAGATGCTCCAGCCCTCAGAGCATCATTTTAAAATACATTTATCCTATTCTTCCACATTTATTCCACTACTTTTTTCCTACCAGCAAGTCCTCTGTGCTTCCTAAATGAAGCTGGGAATAAAGCAGGTACTCCTGCATGGACCCTGCATCAATGGAGAGCAGGGCACCTGAAACCCCACCACTGCCTCCCTGCCCTCTCCATCACACCCAAGGCAGCAGCCAGCAGGCCGGGTTTGGCTGGCTCCAGCAATCAGCACAAATCAATAGCAGACCAGCTGCAGGGAAGTACAGCTCTGCAGTGATTTAGTTTGTTTTAAGGGCCTAATACCTTCCAGCTGGTGGTTTGTAAATGACCTGGCTCCTCACAGGAAAACCCAGAATGAAGCGTTTGACACCGACCCCTCTTCAGCTAAGACAGGAATTTAAGACTCATGGCTCAGCAGAGGGAAGGGACATGCAGTGGGGAGAGCAGAGGAAAGGAGAAAGGTCCTTCCAGCACGTATTAATGAACCTGATAAGGAGCGGTTGGGCACGTCTGCACTAAGCCCATGGCCCCGGGGTCAGCAATGGTACAATGGTACACCCCAATGTGTTGCCCATGGCCACTGCAATGGAGCAGAGCTTTGAGTACCAGCAGTCATCTCCTTGATGTTCAGCCATGGAATCCCAGCCTGGTTTGGGTTGGAAGGGACCTGAAAGCCCCTCCAGCTCCAACCCCTGCTCCCACGGGCACGGACCCCTTCCATGGAGCAGCTTGCTCCAAGCCTCTGTGTCCAACCTGGCCTTGAGCACTGCC
>NDXB01013326.1:51650-65384 GCA_002631895.1 Agapornis roseicollis | reverse complement strand
AAAGTAAAAAAAAAAAAAAAAAAAAAAGCACCTCAATGTGCCAGGCTTCTAGCTGTTTTCTTGATTATTCAAAATGAAATTATTTGCTCCATGTATGATGGAAATTCTTGGGAAAATTTCCTATTTTATTCTGCCCAGAATGTGTGCTGATCCAGGAAGATTTATTAACAGTTCAGAAACACTTATAAAAGTTCCCAGTGGCCCATGCTGATTATCAGGACTTCACAAAACACCTGATTTTACTAGTAATATCTCTAAACTTCCAGAGCTTGAGAGGCATAATGCTTCAGAAACAATGCCCTCTCAAACTACAGGATGCCACCACATCATCTAACTTCATGAACTGCTTTTGAGACACTTAAGCCGTTTTAAACTGTAAAACCAAAAGTAATAAAAAGCATTTGAAATGCCAAAAGGGCAGCCCTCTAATGAAAAGTTTTGCTGGAGGGAGCCAGATAAAGAATACAGAAGAAGCTGTCACTACATTAGTGTCATCAAGTTATTGCTCTTTGGACCAGAGTGACTAAAACAGCACAAAAACAGTGAGGAGGAGGAGGAAACTATTGTAATTGGTGAAAAGATGTATGATATTCCCCTTTCTCCTTCTGACCTATTTATTTTTCATCCTGCTTCTCCATAAAGCCTGTTTTGCAAAATATTGTTAGTCTTCTTCCACTGTAGAGAGCTTGGCGTGTTTTCATGGCACCACAGCCCAGCTCTCTTTGGCCCAAATTCTCCTACATTCAGATTCTTCTTTTCCCAGGGATTTTTTTTTTCTTCTTAGATATTGGCTTGTTGTAGCTATTAAAGCTCTCATCACCAGAGTATTTCTTCATGATTTATCATCCACAGAATATACAGTTAGGATTATATTAAAAGCATGAATTAAATGTTACATTGCTCACAGTTAACATCAATATAAGTATTCTCACGTGCTATTACTATTCTCATTCCAGCACCTCTGTTATTTTCAATATCTCTCCATCATGCCACAGTCTGCCAGTGCAGACATGCCCTAAGATTGATTAGAAACGTCTGCCTCTGCACTTAATTTTCACAGATGTCCCATTCTTCAACAGCCTCTCTGCTTCTGCTGCAGTTGAGATATCTGGTTGTAGCTTGAAGACAAACATAAGTTAGCTTTAAAAATGCTTGAGTATCAATAGCAATATAGACAGCAACATCAAATGAGTGTGTCATATAGTGTGAATATTTGATACATGAATTCAACAGTTCAGACATGTCTTTATGGGCCACAAACCCTATCCTGACTTGGATGAGAATCAGGGTTGACATGTTCTCAGAGAGACTGACATTCATTTGATTTGGTTTGGTTTTTAATTCAGGTGATAGCATACTCTTTCACAGAAACTGGCAGATTTTCAATGTCTTCCCATTCCTCAATGCTATGTCTGTGAAAGAGCAAGTATCTATCAGATCATTATTCTCCTGCTTTCTTGGATTATCTCCTTTTAGCAAGCAAAGATTGTCCAATTAAAGGATGAAGAAAATACTAGGGGCCTGTTGGCTTTTAATTTGTTGTTTTCTAAGCTCTTGCAGTGATGTAAGAGTGCCAGGAGATATATTTCAATGGTACTCAGTGAATCTGTCTGAGTGACTGAGAGGTTTCCATTACAGTGGCAGCATATATTTTATTTCTTTTTTTTTAAGATTTTGTATCTGTTACAATTAAAATATAATTTACTTGAACTGTAAGGTTGTAGTAAAATCCATTACAATAAAAATTAAGTCAACTGGCTGCTAAGAGTAGGTCTTTAAGAGGATATTTATTTACAAAGGTAAGCTCTGTGATAACATTGCACCAGACAGCAACTAAAAAAATATGTGATGGATAAACTTGCTCAAAATGTATTGCAAATTACTGATATCTTTCAAGTAACAGCAAAGCAAATACGAGGAGAAAGAAAGTAATCATATAAACCACAGCAAGTATGTACTTCCACTGACAGCAAAGATTTTATTTTAACATTTTCTATTAAAGGTGCACATTGTAGTTGTGCGGGGAGAGATCCATACTGATTTATGTCCATAATGAGCTATTTGCTTTTGCTGACAAAGAAAGGAGTAGTTGCAAATATGGATTTTATTGATCAGTGTTGATTAACAGATTTAGAGCACTTGGTGAAGGTTTGGGGTTTTTTTGGGTTTGTTTTTTTTTGCATAGTGATTTTTTATGTGTTAATTAAAACTACTTAACAAATCAATTCCGTAAACTTATTGGAGTTACATTGTTGGCATCGGCTAGTTAAGTCACACAGATAATAATTTAAACTAGGTGGTTGAATCACAGAACTGTGGAATCGACTAGGTGGGAAAACACCTTTAAGATAAGCAGGTCTAACCATTACCCCAGGACTGCCAAGACCACCACTAAGCCTTGTTACTGAGGGCCTCATCTACATGCTTTTTGAAAATTTCCAGGGATGGTAATTTCACCACTTTCCTGGGAAGCCTGTTCCAATATCTGACCACCCTCTCTTTGAATAAATTTTTCCTAATATCCAGTCTAAACCTCCACTGGTACAGCTTGAGTTTGTTACCTCTATTGCTCCATCAATCAGCACAGCCAAGTCCTTTTCCTCTGAGCAGTTTTCCAGCCACTCTTCCCCAAGCCTGTAGCATTGCATGGGGTTATTGTGACCCATGTGCAGGACCCTGCACTTTGCATTGTGGAACCTCATACCATCAGCCACAGCCAATTGATACAGCCTGTCCAGATCACTCTGATGCACAATATTATCTTTTCAATGTTGTTCTTTAACTGAGAAAACACTGAAACATGTTCTTAAATGTATGCATTTATTTGACATATTTGTCCACACTAAGATGTAAATATATCTTGTAGGAACTTTACCTTTACAAACAGCTTCTGGTTTTAACTGAAAGCAACAACAACAACAAAAAAATGTGGGTGTTTGTTTTTTTTTTTTTGTTTGGCTTTTTTATCTGAAAGCACCCAAAGAATTTTCTTTATTAAATAACTCTTAATGGCAAGCTTAAGAATATCATGCTATAACTACTTACCTTATACCAAACTTCAATTATGTGGGTTGTGAACACTGGCTAGGAACTAAGTGCAAGCAAACAGATCTAAAGATCATTTATCATTACAGCACCTTGGCTGCTATGTCTATTATCACCAACTACCCTATGGAAGACCATTAGAAGAATAAGATTCCTCATCCCATTAGGCAGTTTTAATATATTTGTTCTGCAAGTGGAGGAAGAACAGATATTTAGACTTTGAGTTCAAAGGAAAATGTCATTTTCTCAAGCTTAGAAATTCCTCCTTTTACCTTGATTATATTACCATAAGAGAAACAGACAGTTGATATTAGAGTTTCCTGGTCTTCTAGAGTAATCAGCATAATCAGATTGATGTATCCAAATGCTCTTGTTTTGTACACATGTCTCGTAACTACCGTTGCACCTTTTCAATTTGGGAAAGCCTTAGCTTCTTAAGAAAATAATTTCATAAGGAGCAACTCCTTGAATGCTTTATTTTCCACAAGAATGTATCTAAAAGAGAAAACAATGAGTCTTAGTGTTAGTCTGAAATATTAGGCAGTGAGATACCATTGAAAATCTGGCCAGGAGTCAGGAAAGCAGAAGCAGGTTGTGAGACTGCTTTATCTTCATAGTGTAAGCAGAGAAAATAATCTCTAAAGTATTATATTTTTCAAGGCACAGATTGGGTTTTTATTTTTTTTTATTATATTAATACTTAAATCAGTAACAGTATGAATCAGTTCTTTGTCCCAGAGACGTGAGGTAACCCCTAAAACCACTTAGATAAAACCTCAAGCCAAACATTTGGATACCTTATTTTCTAATCAGTTGATTATTAATTGTAATCATCCTGCCCAAGACAAATATTATTCTCATTTAGCTACTGGTTTTGTAGTCAAACTTGCTCAGTGCTCAAATTGTCATTTGACACAAAATAAGCCTTACAACTTCAGAGAAATTAAACCCAAACCAAATGTTCTATATGTAATAGATTAACCAGTTTATTTTTCTTTCTTAGTGTGTGTGTGTTTGTTTGTCTGTGTGTTTGCATTTTTTGTTTGCCACATATAAATCATTTACTGGTTAGAAGAGCCATCATTCTGCATAAAAATGTTGCTAAGGTTATTCTGATTATATTAAAGTAAGTTTCAGGTGACCAGGAAAAATAATTAAAATATATTGCAACTTCCTGCTATTTCATGAGTTGCTTCTGTGCTATGGATAGAAATTAGCACAGAAATTACTTTACGATTTTGAGCAAAAATACAGTTTTGGTTAGCCTGAGGCCTTTCACACTGCTAAACAGCTATAATTCCATGCTAATCTGATAGAAGTATTAACAATAATCATACAAACAAAAACAGGAGAGATAGAGAATGTAACCAAAAAATTAGCAGGGTTTTTGGCTCATATATATACTGTCCCCCCCAGAGCAGCAACCAGAATTTGTGAATAGTTGGAGTATTGTGTGCAGTTCTGGTGTCTTCAACATCAAAAGGACATGGAGCTGTTGGAACAAGTCCAGAGGAGGACCACAAAGATGATGGGGGGACTGGAGCACCTCCCATACGAAGACAGGCTGGGAAAGTTGTGGCTGTTCAGCCTGGAGAAGAGAAGGCTGTGTGGAGACCTCCTAGCAGCCTTCCAGTATCTGAAGGGGGCCTATGGGGATGCTGGGGAGGCACTCTTCATTAGGGACTGTAGTGACAGGACAAGGGGTAACGGGTTCAAACTTAAACAGGAGAGGTTTAGATTGGATCTAAGGAAGAAATTCTTTCCTGTGGGGGTGGTGAGGCACTGGAATGGGTTGCCCAGAGAAGTTGTGAATGCTCCATCCCTGGTGGTATTCAAGGCCAGGTTAGACAGAGCCTTGGGTGACATGGTTTAGTGTGAGATATCCCTACCCATGGCAAGAGGGGTTGGAACTACATGATCTTAAGGTCCTTTCCAACCCTAACTGTTTTATGATTCTATCTGGGATACAATGGTGTTGTGTTGTAACTCCAGCTGGCAACTAAGTACTGCGCAGCCGCTTGCTCATCCTCCTGCCCCCAGTGAGATGGGGAAGAGGATCATAAGGGTAAAAGTGAGAAAAGTTGTGAGCTGAGATAAGACATTTTAAAAGCTAAACCAAAAGCCACATACTAAAGCAATCGACACACATTCACCACTTCAATCAGCAGGTTCAGCCATCAGGGCTCCATCACGCATAACGGTTACTTAGGAAGATGAATGTCATCATACTTAACATCTCACCTTTCCTTCTCCTTCCCCCAGCTGTATATGGTGTGCATGACGCCATGGAATCTGGCACATCCCTTTGGTCAGCTGGGGTCAGCTGTCCCAGCTGTGTCCCCTCCCAGCTTCTTGTGCACCTCCAGCATACTTGCTGGTGGGGTGGGGTGAGGAGAAGAAAAGGTTTTATATGTTTTATAAAATCAAATGGCAGCTGTATACAGTGAAATACAGCAACAGATTTATATACATGAACTTACGAATGTCTATTATAATTGGACCGTAATCATGGATCAGGCACATGAGTGCAAATGAAAAAACGCTAGCAAGAAAGAATCATACTGAAGGTCTGTTTCATACGTCTAGCTGTCATTCTTCCTTACACTAATTTAATCGGTGCTAAATAAGATTTCCTCTTTTTTTAATACCTTTGAAATCACCTATATATCCTTATAGCTGATTTTTATAATTACCTCAAAACCTAATGGTTAACATACATAATTGAGACACATGCAAATACAAAAGAGATTTGTTAAGTAAATTGCTGCAGGTAGTAGGATGATCATAACCTACAATGTAACACTATGCTACGAATGTTAAGGCAGAAAGCCAGGGCAGAAAGAGAGATCTAAAGAACTGTAATTCATAAGATCTTATCAGCAGACACACAATATGTGCTATATGCCAATGTACCTGATTACTTGATGAAAATAATGGGCCTCAACTGAAATGTAAAGTTCTTAGTGTTATAAGAAAGCCGTAGCATTCAAGGGATCTCATGCAAGAAATGAATCTGTGGTAGCAGAAAATGATAGCTATCTCAGACCCCATTTCACAGTAAAAAAATGTGTGAAAATTTATGGCATTTAGCAGTGAATTATGAGTTCTGAAAACAATTTTACTGGAAAATGGGTATGCATAAAGTTCCTCAGTATTTTTGTAAAATCTTAACATTAACTGATAATTCCAAGATAACTTCTTTCAAAATAGAATAACTAAAAAATTGGACCCTCAGGCTAACAATAAATGAAACTTAAAAGGAGCCTATCTGGATCTCCTGAAAAGTGAGGGTTTTTTTCAATCATAGAATCATAGAATAGTTAGGGTTGGAAAGGACCTTAAGATCATCTAGTTCCAACCCCTCTTGCCATGGGTAGGGATATCTCACACTAAACCATGTCACCCAAGGCTCTGTCTAACCTGGCCTTGAACACCACCAGGGATGGACCATTCANAATAGTTAGGGTTGGAAAGGACCTTAAGATCATGTAGTTCCAACCCCTCTTGCCATGGGTAGGGATATCTCACACTAAACCATGTCACCCAAGGCTCTGTCTAACCTGGCCTTGAATACCACCAGGGATGGAGCATTCACAACTTCTCTGGGCAACCCATTCCAGTGCCTCACCACCCCCACAGGAAAGAATTTCTTCCTTAGATCCAATCTAAACTTCTCCTGTTTAAGTTTGAACCCGTTACCCTTTGTCCTGTCACTACAGTCCCTAATGAAGAGTCCCTCCCCAGCATCCCTATAGGCCCCCTTCAGATACTGGAAGGCTGCTAGGAGGTCTCCACACAGCCTTCTCTTCTCCAGGCTGAACAGCCACAACTTTCCCAGCCTGTCTTCGTATGGGAGGTGCTCCAGTCCCCCCATCATCTTCGTGGTCCTCCTCCGGACTTGTTCCAACAGCTCCATGTCCTTTTTATGTTGAGGACACCAGAACTGCACACAATACTCCAAGTGAGCTCTCACGAGAGCAGAGTAGAGGGGCAGGATCACCTCCTTCGACCTGCTGGTCACGTTCCTTTTGACGCAGCCCAGGATACAGTTGCTTTCTGGGCTGCAAGAACACACTGAAGCTGGTTCATGTTCGTTTTCTCATCGAGCACCACCCCCAAGTCCTTCTCAGCAGGGCTGCTGTGAATCTCTTCTCTGCCCTACTTGTAGCTGTGCCTGGGATTGCTCCCACCCAGGTGTAGGACCTTGCACTTGGCATGGTTAAACTTCATGTGGTTGGCATCAGCCAACCTCACGAGTGTGTTCAAGTCCCTCTGGATGGCATTCCTTCCCTCCAGCGTATCCACCGAACCACACAGCTTGGTGTCATCGGCAAACTTACTGAGAGCACACTCTAATCCCACTGTCCCTTTCACTGACAAAGATGTTGAACAAGATCGGTCGCAACACTGATCTCTGAGGGACACCACTCGTCACTGGCCTCCAGCTGGACACTGAGCCATTGACCACAACTCTTTGTGTGCAGCCGTCCAACCAGTTCTTTATCCACGCTCCACCTATCAAATTGATGTCTCTCCAATTTAGAGACAAGGATGTCGTGTGGGACACGCTTTGCACAAGTCCAGGTAGATGATGTCAACTGCTCTACCCCTGTCCGTCAGTTCCATAGTCCCATCATAGAAGGCCACCAAATTGGTCAGGCAGGATTTCCCATTAGTGAAGCCATGCTGGATGCCACCAAGCACCTTGTTGTTTTCCATGTGCCTTAGCATGCCTTCCAGGAGAATCTGCTCCAAGATTTTGCCAGGCACAGAGGTGAGACTGATTGGTCTGTAGTTCCCAGGGTCATTCATTTTCCCCTTTTTGAAAATGGGTGTTATATTTCCCTTTTTCCAGTCATTGGGAACTTCACCTGATTGTCATGATTTTTCAAATATGATGGCCAGTGGCTTAGCAACTTCATTTACCAGCTCTTTCAGGACCCGCAGATAGATTTCATCAGGTCCCATGTACTTGTGCACATTCAGGTTCTTAAGATGGTCTTGATCCTTTCCTACAGTGGGCCCAAGGTCTTCATTCTCACAGTCCCTGCATCTGCCTTCCAAGACTTGGATGGTGCAGTCAAAGCCTTTCCTGTTATACACTGAGGCAAAGAAGTCGTTCAGAACCTCANTCCCATGGACTTGTGCATGTTCAGTTTCTTAAGATGGTCTCGAACCAGATCCTCTCCTACAGTGGGCCCAAGGTCTTCATTCTCACAGTCCCTGCATCTGCCTTCCAAGACTTGGATGGTGCAGTCAAAGCCTTTCCTGTTATACACTGAGGCAAAGAAGTCGTTCAGAACCTCAGCCTTCTCCAAATCCTGCGTAGCCAATTCACCTGATAGCTTCCAGAGGGGACCTAAGGTGTTTATGGTCTGTCTTTTATTTGCAATATACCTGTAGAATCCCTTCTGTTATCCTTAACATCCCTAGCTAAGTTTAATTCTAACTGGGCCTTGGCTTTCCTTACGTGTTCCCTAGCTTCCCGGACAACATCCCTGTATTCATCCCAGGCCGCCTGTCCTTGCTTCCACCTTTTATAAGCCTCTTTCTTCCTTCGAATTTTTCTCAGCAGCTCTTTATCCATCCAAGGAGGTCCACTCTCCTACATGCACAAAACCCAGACTCTAAGTTTTCTTAGTTCAGTACCCATTTATTCCATGTACTTCTATAGCACTGAAATGCACTAAGATGTATATTCTGTTAAAACATTTGTACTTGCAAACACACACACACATTTTTCCTTGTTAGGAAACCAAGAATGTAACACCAGTCCAAATTTGGCTATGCAAATATGTAGTCTGTTTTGATATGCACAAAGAACTCCATGTCTATGAGTGGCTAACTCTCAACTTCAGTGGATGCTACAAAGAGCAGACAGCATTCTTTGTTGTACCTTCAGAGCATGCTCAGCAATACTAAAGGCAGAAACTCTTAAGAACTACTCTGGCTCATCTAAGGCTGTCTCATACAGAGCTGCGATAGGAAAAAACCTTTTTATTAAGCTGTGTAGGTTAAGCTACATATGCTTTCCTTTGCTTCTCTTCAGGTTTTTGTACTGTAGATAAATGGGCTGCAAGTAGAAAATAATCAAAAGCAACTGACCGTAGACATTTACAAATTAATCACATGTTATTTGTGGCAGGATAGATGGTATATAAAATCCTATGATGACTTGTAGAATAGATTTGCATTACCACATGGACTGAGTAGTACTTGAGAAGATGAGACCCTTCCACTCAATCTGTATGTATGCATGCAATAATGGATTTAAAAATAAAAAGGCTATCCTTTAGAAGCAGGATTATTCATAAGGTAATAATAGATATGTAGTTTTACACTCTTCTTTGTGCTCTTTGTCTTTTTACTGTCTTGAGTTACAAATAATCTTCTCGGTAATGCCAATGGTGCTGTTTGCACAGACATCAAAGAGTTATGCTTCTGTAAATGAGACTAAAATAAGGTGTGTGACAGACCAACAGTGCTCCAGAGCTGTCCAGATGAACGATGATATTGTTTGAACTACATATGCTTTTTCTACAGTCATTTAATGTGGAAGACAGTTTCAAACTGAGGTTTTTGCTGACAGTGTTATCAGTCACCATTCTTTCCTTCCCAAAATAAGGGATTTGATAAAATTCATTCCTATAATTTTTGATGCCATGAACATTTGAGGAAGTATTTAGGTCAGTTATGTTTTTAAAGAGGTAAATTCAAAGAAGTAAAAATAATTATCTGAATAAATAGCACAGCTAATCACATTTTAACAAAAAAAAAATGTAATCAAGGTTTTATAAAGAAAAAAACTTGATTTTTAACAACATCTAGCAAGCACACAACAAAATGTTTCCTATTGAGGATGTTTTGCAATGAGACTACTTAGGGTCTTAAAATTAAGCAAGTGCTAAGAGCTTTACTGGGCCATTGCTAAAATGCTCAGAAATCATGGAATTTTCCTTAAGGCTCATATAGTTTTGAAATATTTCCTATTATGCTCTTTACCATCTTGCCCTGATGATTGCTCAGTTTAAGAAACACCATGGTAATTAAGAGAGGAGCATGAGATTTTCCATTGTTGACCATTTTCCATCCTGGAAATTAATAATGTAGTCTTAGTCTGTCAGCTTGATTCTCCTCTTCATTTTTCAGTTTTATGCCAGAGGAATAATACTGAATAAGATTTTGCAAAAGGCTACTCAAAAATCAAAATAAATTACTTTGACCTTAGCTTATAGCTAGCAATCACTACTTTTAAATATGGTTTTGCTTCCTATGGCCAATATATTTTCAGCCATTTACATAGTTGGTAGACAATTATTGATGTAATCTCTGTAATGCTGACATGTTCTATGAGCCATGAAATGCATCTAAATTCAAGAATTAAAACTAGAGAAAATCCCACACCAAAACCCCAACTCTTACCTCCCCCAAAGTCTGTAGTTACAGTGGTAGCAGAGTAGGAACAGGGTAAAGCAAAATCAACAAGTTTGTTCATTAAAACAACCTGAATAAGTAGAAGTAACCATGGCATCAAATTAGTAATATAATGCCAAATTCTCTTATCTTTAACAGATAGTTAGCTAGTACTAAAGCAATTATCCAGGCACTGAAAAAAATAAATAAAAAAAAAAATCCTTTTCTTCCTTAGTAACCTTTAGCTTAGCACTTCAGAATAATACACTCACTCAAACACAATTAGAGATAATAAAAAACAGAATGACTATGCTGGTACTTTTTACAGAAAGAAAGACAAAAGGTATTTTTCAGAAAGAAAGTGCAATATGGTATAGAAGTATCATTTCTACCTTGCACCTGAAAAGAATTTTGAAAGCTATGTAAGCTATGATAGAAGTATCACTCAGAATGTAGCCATTCTTAGCAGATCTGCATACTTGAACAATATCATGAGAATGGTTTACCTTGCATAGCACTTGTCATATGAATTTTGAGTTGCCTGCAGTTACTGCTCAGTAACAAAATTCTACGTTTTATTCCTGTGTTTGGAGGCAGAAGAAGTCTATGACTGACACTTTGGTATAACCTGTTCCAGATGCAGAACAACAGCATTAATTGTCTGATGTCTTGGTTGTCTTGTGTTCAGGGAAACAATGTTAAAAGAGGAGCTGGAATATGTGTGGGAATCTACATAGAAAAACTGCAGGTCTTGACAAGACAACTGATATTGCCCAAGCTTGGCTGGGTGCAACTTCGAGATAGTTGCTGACAACTTGCCTGAAGAAGTGGTGGTAATAATGCCCAAATGCATGGAAAATTAATATATTTTGACTCTTTAATTAACTTAAAGGTATAAAACTTTGACCAAGCCTGTAGCCAAAGAGGAATAATGGAAAAGAATATGGCTAGAGAGCAGGAAGATTGTTTACTGGTAATCTTCCAGCAAGAGCAAATAGCCAGGTAACAGTTCCAGTGCCTCACCTACAGCCCTCTGAAGTCAGTAGGAATGTTTTAAATGGATTTAAGGTCTGGGAGAACAAATTAAAAGGACAAGCCTGGAAAGAGACATGCACTGTCTGTACGTGGCCCTTTGAGAGAGAATGGTGGACCTTCAAGTGGCCCCCAAAAGGAGAGGATGTAGAATACTCAGGTGGATTTTCTTCAGGTTCTCCTGTGCAAGTTTATGCAGGTGGACACAGCACACCTCAGAAATCAATGTCTCTGGTATTTCATCAGAAGTGCTAGCTGGTTTGTGGAGATCTGCTGGTACTACAAGTCAGCTGTAAAAGCTGTTACCCTGGTTGTCATATGGTGGACTGGAACAGGAACTCCAGCACTCAGAGCAAAACCTGCTGAAGCTTGTAATCGAGCTTTCTGGTATGGATCAGTAGAATCACATCCTGTGGAGAGTAAGCACAGATGGGGACCTGTGTTACATGTTCACCAGTGAGTTACACACACACCAACAGGATGTATGTGACCTTATGCTCTTGAATTTGTCAGGAACCACTGAAGTTATCATCCCTGCTATCGGTGAATTTGTGCATCTGATTTGTGCCCTGATTAAGAGAAAAGTTCTTCAATCACTAATTCACCATCAAAAAGCATATTCTCTAATTCTATGAGATATAATAGCCTGTGGATTTAACTGTGTGCTTTACTCAGAAATTTGTGGGAACTGAATCTTCACAAATATACCATCAGAGCAAAATAGCATGTTCTGCTTATTCTTTAAGTGGAAGCAGGGAGGAGGACAGTTTAATACAATCCTTTACTGTGTGTATTTTTAATTGCAATATATGTTAATGGAATATATTTTCATATATTTAATATCAGTAAAGTAACTCTTATTTCATTCCTAGAGTAAGGATGCGCTAAAAATCTAGTAATATTTTAATTTGATGTATTAATATGAATGAAAAGCCAATATCTTGTTTTAAACTGGTGTGATATATATGTGGGAAAACTTGTTTAGTTGATTTATACAAAAATTTGTAAACATGCATAAAACAGCCCAAACATTGATGTGAACAGGCTTGTAATTTTCCTGGGCAGTTGTGACTAGTGGCATGGTTCAGCTTAATATTAAACTCATGTATAAAAGAATTGGCTTCCTGGAAGTTGGAGATCACCACGCATTTATACTTCAGCAAGGCAGAAGGGCAGGGGTGACAAAAAAAATAAACTTTTGAAATGGTTTTTGTCTGTTCATGGCATCTGAGATACCCAGTGTATCCCATCTAGTGTCCATCTGCTGGTGCAGAGCTCAAGTAATGGGCAGGGGGTGTGCTGGACCTGCCAGCTGAAATGGCACTAGATATCCCTGTTTAAGTAACCGAATTGTCCTCTTTGCATTTCAAACAGCTGAAGATATAGATCTCCTGGCACGGAAAGGTCACAGCTGGGTAGCTCAGAGCTTATCTTCCTTCTGGAGATGATGGAAATCACTGGCCCTGGGCTGTAAAGATTGAAGGTTTTCAGTTCAGTGGGAATAAGGTAACTTTCAGAAAAGTATGCCCAGAATTTCCAAGCTAATACTCTCTGGATGCAGATAAGTATCACCATTTTTTCCCCATTTTTTCTTTTACATCTAAACCAAAACTTTTATATAGATTAAGTGTAATTGTAAGAGTACATATTCTTTTTCTTCATTCTTTCCTCCCCAGATTCAAAGAAATTTTCCTTTTAAGGTAATAATGACAGGACATTTCTTTGTGAGATATTAGTTTGAAAATGAGGTGTATTTCCTCTTTTTGATGGTTCTGAGGGATAGGTTGTTGAGAGAAACTACATCTATTTAACCAGCTAGAGTGTTGCCTAAGTCACAGGAAAAAATTACATGACCTTATGTGTCCAGTACACAGGAAAATATAAATGTCTCAGCTTCCCAAAACTCCTCTAGAAATCATGAGACATTTTTAACTTTTAACTGATACAGACATTTCTTACTTAAAATGTGCATTTTTAGTTCAGATTTATTAACAAAATTTGAATAGCTTAATCATATTGAAAGTAAAGATATTGTTTATGGGAATCAAATGTTTTCTTTTCTGAGCCAAACATGACCTCTGTGTGTGTGCTCCAGATAGCATAGGCTCACAGCTTTCTGGTGGGAATTCTTTGCAACATGCAGCTTTTATTAAGGTTAGAAGTTATTGGATCAAATGTTGATGTAATTTCTCATTCTAAAAAAATAATTAAGAATGTCTATTAGAAAAAAAAAAAAAAAACAAA
>NDXB01013326.1:30349-51543 GCA_002631895.1 Agapornis roseicollis | reverse complement strand
AAAATGAAAAAAAAAAAAAAAAAAAAAAAAAACAAAAAAAATAAAACAAACAAACAAACCCCACAGCATTTATTTCACTGCAAACATTTGTTCCTTATTTTAGGTGTTTCTTGTTTCACGTTGTTCTGCCTTATAAAGTATTTTCTTAGTACTGATCATTGCAGCTTCCATTTTGAGTTTTGCCACTGGATTATATTGAGAAAAACCTGTATACCTTTGTTTTAACCAAAGCCGAGAATATGACACAGCTTGTTAAAACATCCATTAGGAGTCATCTATGCAGTTTTAGGACACAGCATATTAAAATACTGAATATTAATCTGTTAATGTCATTGATGATGAAAACCCTCTAGGTTTCTACCAGCATATCTTGGAAGGAAAATTGTCTCAGAGCCACAGATTTGTTTCTCAGTTTGATTCTAAGCAGAAAGCACAACCATTAGATCTCTCTTAATTACATCAAAATACTTGCTATGTTAATACTTATGTCCAGGAACCTTTGAGAATATGAGGAGGCTGAAATGAGGAGCAAATAAGAATTCTGCCCAAAAGAACACTTTACAAGGACTCTTTGCTGCATTATTTAATTTCTACACACTTCTTTCCAGTGGTTTCTCAACTTGTGGTGATAACAGGAGTGGTAATGTAATCTATGTAAAACTCATGCAGTCAGCAGGATGAAGATATTATTCTTTTGTTTAGTCTTTATGAAAACTGAATGTCTTTTGATCTAACTCTCATGCAGTCAGTGGAATTCTTCCAAATGGCAAGAGTAAGACACCTGTATTTACCCAGCCCCAGGAGTACTCCTTGTTGGAAGTTGACAAGACTGTAGCAGAGGCTTCCCTGGAAGCTTCCTACACCAGAGAAACACCAGTCTCTTCCACAATCTCAAGATCTCTGCTGGGAGCTAATTGGTGAAATAGCTTTTTTTATTATTATTTGTAACTGGACAGATTTTATTTTGTTTGCATCTCTACGGACAAACTGAAACTTTACAGTGACGGAAATAGGTAGATAGTTTTGTTTAGAAAAATTGCCAGATAAATATCATAAGCCTGTCATTAAATTTTATATCATGTACAACAATGGAGGAAAGATTGTTTTTTTATTAGGTGGGTAATATTAATAATTTTAAAGTTTTAAAGTAATCAAATATAAAAGTGCATTCCAACAGGTTCTGGCACACAAAGTTCTCATTCTGGTACCATAAGCAGAAAGTCAGATTTTCTAAAGAGAGTTTATCTGTCTTTGACTGCTATACAAAGTGATCAAACTTAGTGCATAATACAAAGAAGAATAAAGAAAATGTTTCATTAGTATGCTCATCTGAAAATATAACTAATAAAATTTAAGAGAAGTATAATAAGGAAGTGTTTCCACATGTTGTATGCATACATTTATGGATGACAGCACAGTATTCACATTGAATCAATCAAATATAATTTACACTGAGGATCTTATGTCTTCCCCATGTCATGTAATCTGCTGAAGGAGTGTAAAACCAATGGGATCACCGCTAGGTATCAGAGAACTACTGTGGAGAAAGTTAGTGTCTGAACCGTAGTCACTCTTACATTATGATTGAATTTGTTCAATAAAGATGTAATCAAAGAACCAAAATTAGTAGACTAATGCTCAATTCTGAGTTGTATTCATCATATATAATATCATGAATCAGTTTTATACATAACATGAATCACTAATATACAGTTTGATTGAAAATTAAGATACAATTACAGAGCCATACATGATGAGCTGTAAGGTTTTTGTTTCTCTTATAATAAAGATTCCTTCATTTAATTTAGATCCTATATACCATAAATTATAATTACCCTGTTCTTACATTATTTGTTCATCCACCCTTCATATCTACCGTGCAATTCATACTGAGGAAGATAAATGAAGAAGGTAAAAGGTAGTTCGTACCCCATACTTCTGGATATCAACATTCTTTTGAATCTGGGGTAATTACTTTTATGACAGAGTTAAAAATCAGATCTGAATTTTTTCAAAGCCATTTGACCAAGTAATTTGTTTCAAACTCATCACTATCTAATGCTAAAATGCATTGGATTTCCCAGGACCTTGGTTTTTTTTTAATTTTCAGACCTGCCAAGATCCATGGAATCAAAATAACTATAAACAAATGAGCTGAAACTAGAAACTATGAAAATCAGTTACTCTCCAGATTCCACACAAGATGTTTCCAAAAAGGCCAGGTATGTGAGGGTTATTTCTCAAGAAGTAGAATGTGGGTGTAAGTGAATTTCAGAAAAATCAGTAATACCAAGGTTATGAAAACCTCTAAAATAAACATAAATAGCACTGGAATGACCACTGAAAGCAGCACACTGAAAGATAGTTTGTCAGAAGAAAGTGCTCAGAGAATTTATAAAAGTCATATGAACACATTTCTTAGTACTTTTTAGGTCCTCTGTCAAACTACAAGATCCCTGCTTTTGTCAGAATAGATCTTATAGTGTATCATGAAAAGAGCAAGATATGGAATGTGGTTCTTATCTCAACTTCTGATAGAAAACCCAATAAATCTCAGAGAAAAGGCTACAAGTGAATTACGAGGGCCTTACTCTCTTATCTGCACATCATATTTTTCTTCTTGTAAGAATGATTGTGTTGATTTGAAAGTGTGGAGAGAAAGAGAAATTGAAAATAGGAAAATGGAAGTGACAGGTTTTTTTCTTCTACCAAAAAAANGGAGAATACTGTGTACTTTAAATGGCACTCATATTTCCTAATTGTATGTATCTAATTTATGAACATTCCATCTGAGTTAGACAACTACATGTTTAAAATGTTTTGAAATGCCACTGTGGATTTTTAATTTTTTTTTTTTTAAAAAAAAAAAAAAAAAAAAAAAAAAAAAAAGAAGGTTTGCTTACTGTTTTCTTTTCACCTTTCAGGAAAAAATACAAAAAGTACAATTTTATCATTTATGGAACTCATGACTGTAGTATGAGTTTTAGCATAGCAAGCAACGGTTTTAGATTTTTGCAGCCTTTACCTATGTAACCATCAAGATATATTATCCTGTGCCTACATTGGGAACTTCTAGAGCTACCTGTCCTTGCCACTGCCATAGACATGCCATGAGAATCCTTAAACTCCAGTTGTCCAGAAGTGGCTAGATAACAAAACACTTTGTTCAGACTTCCCCATCTAGCCAGGCAGTTTAAGTGTCCTTCAATGAGATACTAATCCCCTTGGATGATGGCTGAACTTGGGGTAAGGCAGGTTTTTAAATAAGCCTGAAGTTTGCTTACTGAATAATGGGTGAGTGTATTAATGAGACAAATCTTGAGTCTGCCTCTGTTAGTGTAGCTAAAATCTCTGATGTGCAGGGAAAGCATGCCTTTCCAGGGAAGCATCTGAGTAACAGTTTTAAACAAGCCATAATAATCACCCTATACTGTCGAGAAAATGCAGTAGCTACTCTGGGATTACCTGCCTTTGCTTTCCTAGACCATTGGAATGAAGGCCATGAGAATTTTAAGTGCTTCAGGGCAGAGGTCTCCTCAGTTCAATGCTTTATTCTACACTAACTAGAGTCATTAAGTGTATTCTTCATTTTCATGATGTTGAAGCCATAGAAACCCCAAGAACAATTTTAGCCAAGACCAATGAAGAAAGACTAAGGAGAAATAGGCCTTCCTAAAAAAAAAAAAAAAAAAAAAAAAAANTGTTTGCATGTGGAAAAAGAGGGTTTCCGGTAAAGAGAAGAAATTCAATAAAATGTGGTCTGAATATTGCAAGACATGCTTTCATATTCTCCAAAACATACAGCTAAAATTAAACACCAACAAAAAAAAAAAAAAAAAAAAAAAAAAAAACAACCACTAAAGCTTCAAAGAAACAATATTATTTCATAGGCATATTTTTATAAATTTGCATATAGACTTACTTTAAAAAAAATACCAACATTCTCAGAATTCATTACTAATTTAAACATGGGCAATAATTACAGCTAATATAGTACGATATAATGCCACTGATAAAACTTGAACCTACTAAAGTTCTGAGCAATATAAGTATCTAGTGAATTCCAGAGACACCTATGCAATACCTGATGTACATACAGCCTTGCTGCTATATGGCTGGGTCTCTGCACAGTTATATAATCCCCTCTGCCAAATTTCTTCCTTAACATATTACAGTACAAATTTCTCCCTTAATAAACTACAGTATTAATTTCTCATCACAACTACTGTGCTTGAATGCATAAGTGGACATTCAGCATGTTTCATTTACAAAAACATTTTATGTTAAATGTGAAACTGTGGCTTCTTTTCATTTAAGAAAAAGCCTGGAAAATATTTTTTAAAAGATTCCACTCCCATCAACAACAAAGTACTCTGGAGATCTCCCAGAAAACTTACTATGTTACTAAAATTGCATACTGCAACATTTCAATTGGTTCGTTTTAGTCTGTGGACTTCAGCTCCAGGATGGGTAAAAGGATTCTGAGATCCTATTTCCATTTTTCTCTGTCCAAGCTCTTGGGAAATATGCTTAGTTTGCAACTTTGAACCAACCTTTCGTAGATGCCAGGAACCACAGCAGGATGTTTTTAGGGTGCATGTGAGGAAGGGCTGGTTAAATTTGAGATCATGATTTGAAATATGTAATCAACTCCTTTCCAACTAGAACTTTATCCACTTAAAACATAGAACCTGTGGTTCTTACTATTGCTTTATTTTTTCTGTTATTTTAAATGCATCCTTTGCAGCAAAGCCAAGCTGGTTCTGTCTCCTACTAAAACACTCCCCCAGAACAAATGAGCATTTTTGCTAAATCATAGGGATAGTTGAAGAATTATGATTCTGTTAGATAAAATCTTTTTTGCTTTAAATAGTTACTATTTTTCCACGAAGAAATCAGACACTTTGTTAGTGCTTTCTCATAGTAAACATAAGGTCACTGAAACAAAACAGGCTAGACGGATATCATTGTGGTATTAAATTACTACCATCTGCAAACACTGTAAATCACATGGACATAAAAAGAGAAGTGATAAGAATTCTGAAGTGTCATATATTTGGACTTTAAAATGTTCTTCTGCTTAGGACTTTATTCTACTGCCAAGATTAAGAAACATGAGCATGATTCAGGAGCTGGGCCCTGTCAAAGGCATTCTGCTCTAGGAGTGTAGTCTTGAATTTCCTTCTTCATTTTCTATAGAAAAGATGATCTCAGGATATTGACTGATTTCTGATCAATCTGATTGACTCTGATTTCTTATATATACATTTTCTTAGTTCCTGGCTTGACACTAATTCTAAGAGAGAGAGAAGGTGGAGAAAATGCTACAAAAGTATAAGCTTATTTTGTTTTTCTATTTGTTAATAGTCCCTACACAGACACCACATATCCTTATTTTTAGTTCAAATATATCTCAGGCTATGAATCCAGACTGACTGTTCTCTGTACACACTGTTCCAAAAGTGCCAAATCCTTATATGTATAACTTTGAGCACATAAATTGCTTACCATTTGCACTTACATTAAAAACTTGGCATTTTGGGCACTTATCTCACATGACATTCTCTTGCTTGGTGGTTATATAACTTCTAAAATCTTTCAAAATTTCTCTGTAAGGGCTTTTAATGTATCATTTCATGAAAATGCCTCCTTTATATATCGTATAGCATACAAACACAAGGTGAAATGGATGAAGTCTAAAATTTTTGTAATTTTGTAAGTATTTCTTAGAACAATGATATGCAGACCAATACATTTGAACATTCTCATTTCTTTGAATATTGAGTACATTTCCTATTATAAAGAAAAAAATCTTTTCTCAATCTTTTGTAAAATTTTCCTTTTTTTTTGTGATTTTTTCCCCTTTTTTTCTTCCTTTAAGGAAATTTACTTACAATTCTTTGAAAGTGCATTTTTTATAGAAAATTATTAATGTGTTTTTTTGATTTGTATCCGTTTCGAACAGCATGCATGTTGCAGTTCATTTCATGTACTGAGAAAAATCAACATGTAAAGTTTTTCTCAAGGAGATCCTGCATACTTGCCTAACAAAATACATTACAAATATAACAAAAACATATACCAGACCACAGATATAAACATTTCAGAAGGGTAACTCCCATTCCTGTCTGTCTTCTTTTTGTGTATCAAAAAAATTACTGTAATGGAACAAAGGAAAGGCTGTTTCTTAAGTTGCTTTTCAATTGGAGCCTTGTATTTATCTATGCACAAAGAGAACAAAAATGTTTATTTATACATGTGGCTTTTCGTAGTTGCTACTCAAAAAGTGCTGCATACAAACATCCAGGATTTCTGCAGCAGAAGGAGCACAAACACACACATTGAAGATAATGACTATAGGTGAAAGTTCCATTTGGCATTTGTCCACACAGCCTGAAGATATTAACAAGGGAACTTTAGAAAGAGATGCCAGATTTCTCTTCATCACTACCCAAAGCATTGTTAGAGATATCTGGCTCCAGGTTCAAGAATTTCTTTCCAGCTATAAAGAACTCCAGGAGTTTTCTTTGATACTGCCTTTGATGGCCCCCTGGTAGCCCTCCCAAGGAGGTGATGATGAAAGACACTGATAAAGAAGGCTAGAACTTTTTTGGGGAAAAACACCCTCTCCCCAGACCTTCAGTCATGAGGACTAAGCTAAGAAAAGAGGAAGAAAAGATGTGGACCAAAAGATGTTTCAACCTGAAACTGATGCCTCTGTTGGAAGACTTTCAGAATTACGCAATAGGAACAGAACCAAGCCTTTCTGTTCAAACTGCTTTTCATTCAAACTCTGGCTTATTCCTGAAATTTTTTTAGAAATATAGAAAATTTCAGGTTTTTTAAATGTTTGCTTCTGGTAAACTTTTCCCTACTTTGGTCTTATCCACAGTTGATAAGTAAATAACAATTGAGAAAAGATATAGAGGAGAAGATCATTGAATATTAATATTTCCACTTCATTTGAAACACTAACAAACAAAGAAATTGTCCTTCATTCATTTATGTGAAAGGTCCATCTACCTTCTTAGTCAATACAAGACAGGGTTTTGCCAGTTAAAACCATACAGCGAAAGCTAATGAAAGTGATTTAATTTAGTTGACATTAGAAAAGTAAGTTGTCTTTTAGTGTTTGTGAGAGACATATTAGAATATTTCCATGCTGAAATAACAGTTGAGATAGTAATATAAAATATTGTAACTACTGTAGGAGGATCATGGAGGAAAAAAGCAAAATGTTTTAGAAGTAGCCTGTTCTTTTATTTTTAACTTTTGAAATTTATTCTTACTGTTTAACCAGCTATTACAATACCTCTGTTCTTTCCAACCTGTTGTTTAAAACAGGTGAACTAAAAGGTTTTTCTTAGGATGCAAAGAGTCAATTACTTACTGACAAATCCTGAATTTTAAGCTAAATATCTCTATCAAAAATTATGGGGAAAATAACTTGCCACAGAAATATGCCTACATTATGGTTTTTTATCTCTTTTAAATCAGCAACAGACATATTTACCTTACCAAACTACAGATATCCATAGTATAAGTATTTAATCTGAACTTTGAACCCTCAAATCCCTTTATAATCATGGAAGAGTCGCAACAACATTTTGGCAAAATTAAATTCAGCCTATGATAAATGCTATAAAGTAGTAAGAAGGTTTTCAGTCTTAATGGACTAATATTTCTTTTATGAAAGGAATAACATTCCTTTCATAATATTTTGAGTCTATTTTTTATTGAAAAACCTCTGACACCACAAAATTTTGTGCTTGTCTAGGTTGTTGCACTTGTAGTGCTATGTTAATATAAATGTAAACTGAAAAGAACTGGAACATAAGCTGCAGTTACAGTGCTATATGTGTTGTATTTTCCTGTGTGTTTGTCGGTTTGTTGTACCAAGTGTTGTTTTTTTGCCTTCCAGTACATTACAGCTTTACATGACAGAGACTGATTGTTCTGAACTGTATTTCTACCATAGAACAATACCTAGGTCTAGCTGTGACTTGACAATGTCATAGTAGTATTGAAGAAAAATATTGTGGATAGACTAAAACTGGTTTGTATTGGAAAAGATTAACAGTAATAGAAGATAGCAAATGAATATGTAAAAATAGGAGGTAGATTTTTGGAAAGACTATATCAAAGACAAACAAAAATGTTGGTTTAAAAATTATTTCATTCCAAGAAGGTATAGAGAGACTGATGTGGTTTTCTTGTATATATGTATATAGACGTATACGTATTTTTATATATAGATTGTGTATATATATGTATACATATGTGTGTATCTATTACTCGACACGTTTTTAAAGACAAAAGAGTCAATTTTCTGTGGATTTTTGTTTTAGAATAAATATTATTGAACCTTATTTCAACAACATCCTTCTAAACCATAGAGCTTCCTCTGACTCAGAATCATAGAATCATAGAATAGTTAGGGTTGGAAAGGACCTTAAGATCATCTAGTTCCAAACCCCCTGCCATAAGCAGGGACACTTCACACTAAACCATGCCACCCAAGGCTTCATCCAACCTGGCCTTGAACATCGCAAAGGATGAAGCACTCATAAACTCCCTGGGCAACCCATTCCAGCATCAAACCACCCTAACAGGAAAGAATTTCTTCCTTAGATCCAATCTAAACCTCCTCTGTTTAAGTTTGAACCTGTTACCCCTTGAATCTTAGGTTACAAAGCTGTAAGATACAAAAACTCAATTTCTCCTCTATGCTTGTTACTCAGACTGTAATACCCTCTTCTCTGGGTTACTTCACTGTCTCTTGAGTCCCTTAATTCCCTGTAATTCCTTGTTGTCTGAGTTTCTTGGTTTTTTGTTCAAGTCAACCCCTTCCCCAAATTTGATTTTTCCTTTAAAGTCCCTCAAAGCTTAATTACATGTTACTTATATAATGCTTATACATAATGATTATATACTTTTCAACTTCATATACATAATTAATAATGTCTTAGAACAGTGATCTGTATCTTTTCTTCATCTTTGTTTCCCATATTCAATTAACCCAGCTTTTAACAAGGTATAACTTCATATTTCATCTCACACATGGAGAAGACATGGAAAAGTATTCCACTCTCTTATACTCTCCTTCAGGTACTTCCTAAAGACTTTTCCTTAAGTCTAATTTAATTACTGGCTGTTACTTAGCAACTGGCAAGTATTTACTATCAATCTGCGTTTGCTGTGTTGTCTGCCTTACTCTTCTCACTCTTAAAATTATTAACTCTCTTGAATCTTTCTCAAATTAAAAGAAGTACATAAAAAAATATCTAAAATGCATTTGAAAACCACTAAATGTTCACAAAACAGTTCCTGGGTTTCTTTATTTACATTTTCCTTATCTATGTTTTCCTGTTTGCATTATCTTTTTCTGGTATTTCTATCATTGACATTTTCTGAACTTACTGTAGAAAGCAGAGGATGTTTTGCCATTCACCTCTTAGATTTACCTAGCTTTTACTACAGTCCTTACTCACTAACAATATGAACATTTAGTATTAAAACTTTTTTAATGACTAAACAGTAATTTTAGTCTCTGATCAAAGAGAACTGCTATCCAGAGCTCTCAATACAGTACACTAATTAAAAAATTAATAATTAAATTAATCTATACATTAAATTAAGTTTAATCAAACTAATAACAAGTAATCAGCATCTTAAATAAACAACTAAAATAAATATTTTCTTTCTCCCTGTGAATTCCATCAGGAAGACATATAAAGTCAATAAAAGTTTATTATTAATATACATAGGTTAAAGGGGATTAGCAAGAAAATGAATCAAAGACATGAAGTGTTTTCTTTGTGCCTGCTTCAAACACTGCAGAATTCCACTTTTTGTCTCATTGATTAAGCAAAAGACAAATTACTCTGATGTCAAGGAAATATCACAGGAAGAAATGAAACAAGTGGCTAGTGTACTTAAGTATTTCATGTTGTTTCCACAGCTTTTCTGGGACAACTTATTTCAGTGTCTCTCCACTCTCATAGTGAAAAAATTGTTCCTACTATCTAACCTAAATCAACCCTCTTCCAGTTTAAAGCCATTACCCCTTGGCCTATCACTACATGTTCTTGTAAAATGTCCCTCTCCAGCTTTCTTTAGGTACCAGAAAACTGCTCAAACTTTCTCTCAAGACCTTGACTCTCTCAGCCTGTGTTTATAAAAAAGGTGCTCCAGTCCTCTATCATCTTCATGGTCCTCCTATGGACTTGCTCAAACAGGTTCATGTCATTACACTGGAGGCTCTGCGCTGAACACAGTACTCCAGGGGGGTCTCAGAAAATAGAGCGACAGGGGAGAATTGCCACCTTGATCAGCTTGTCGGTCATGCTCCTTTTGATGCAACCCAGCATACGGTTGGCTTTTGGGGCTACAAGCATGCCCTGTTGGCTCATGTTGAGATTTTCATCGACCACCACACCAAGCCCCTTTCCTCAGGGCTGCTCTCAATCCATTCTCTGTGCAGCCTGTATCTGTGCCTGGGATTGCCTTACTTGGGTGTAGAACCTTGCACTTGACCTTATTGAATCATGAGGTTCACATGGGCCCCCTTCTCAAGTCTGTTCAGGTTGCTCTGGATGGCATCCCTTCCTTCCAGTATGTTGACTACACCACACTGCTTGATGTTATTGGCAAACTAGCTGAGGGTGCACTCAATCTCATGTCGTTGACAAAGATGTTAAACAGTGCCAATCCCAATACTGATCCCTGAGGAACATCACTCATCACTGATCTCCACTTTGACACTGAGTCATTGACCACAACTATTTGAATTTAACCATCCAGCCTATTCCTTATCCACCAAAGTGGTCCATCCATCAGATGCATGCCTCTCCAGTTTAGAATCAAGGATATTATGTAAGACAGTGTCAAATGCTCTGCACAAGTCCAGGCAGATGACATCTACCTGGACTTGTAGTCACAAACTCCTACAGATATCTCCTTCTGGAAAATATTTCCTGAACATGCTTATCTGCAGGTATTCCATGATCCTGTAATCCAAAGCATTAATAGTTTTACAATAGGTAATACCTGTCATAAAGAATTCAACATTTTATGTCCTATATCTGCTCCATTTTTTTCTATAAAACTTGCAGTCCATGCTTTTAGTATAATAACCCTGAGTCACCCTAACTGGCTTCACTCATTCTGTCTACATAACATTTTTCTCACCAATAACTATTTCCAGTTTGCCTCACTTGTTATCCAGATTTCTAGTACCTGGAGGCTAAAACCCACCCTTTTCTTTATGCTTGTCCTTGTTCATCATGCTCCAAGTCTTAGTTTGCATGTTCCTTGCCTTCCTCATAATTTCATATTGTGCATTAGGTCTTTATAGAGATTAAAGGGAGTTTACAGCAATAATGCTGTTTGAATGCCACAGTAACCACATCAAAAGATGTAAGATTAAAGTCCTGAAAATTTTCTTTCTCTATGCTCTGGTACCAATGCCCACCTTTAGAATATGAAAACTACCAGATGGCCTCTGTTAAGCAGGAGAATGAGGTTGTTTTACTTAAGTCAACAATCTTGCAGAGCATCTCAAACAAATAAAGGCATTTGACAGCTCAAGATGCAAAAGGAAAGAACTTTTAAAACTCTCCTGACGTGAAAGGAGAAACTAATTCTCTTGACAAGCAATCTTAGACATCAGCACTAACTACAATTTTCCACCTCCAGCACTTTAATGAACAAATACTGCTGGTGGAGTCCAGCACTGGAGGACCGTATCAGATTGAAGTATGTTCTATGTAAAGCATTCCTTGCATTCTTCATTAAAAGATTTCTAACACTGCTGCACACTTTATTTGCTTAGCCTGTTGCTTACTGGGAGCTGGGGGCATGGGGAGGACAAGAAGGTGGAAGTGAAAGGGGAGACAGGATGTTTGCTCATGAACTGCCTACCAGAGAACTTGTCTTTCAGTAGCCACTGTCAGAACCTCGTAAAAACATGTTTTTGATTTTTCATTATTATCATGAAATATGAAATGCTGCCAGCATATGTTTTTCTCTGCCAAATAGCCAACATATTTTGCCTTTTGTGGAATGATTGAAACGGAAATCATCTCCCTGTATGAGTATGGTGGTGTTTCCTACATTTTCAAACTATATTTGGACTTCTTCCATAAAGATGTCATCTGATTTATGGCAGTACCTACTGTGATGCATGTTAGGCACTGACTTCCCACCTGACCATCACCAACAGCTGCAGAGGAGTAACAAAACTGGCAACTTAATTTCAGTGAGTGGGAGGTCAATGCAACATCTGTGTTTCTTATCTTCTGCTTATTTGCACATGACTGCACTTTTCTCCTTTGCTGGTCAAAGAGTAATGCTTGCTTCACTGATTGTTTTGTTAGGTTGTCAGATTTTTGTAACTCATTTATAACTGCTTGTATTTCAGATCAAGTAAAGTGGATACAGATTTTTTAGTTTAGATATTTCTAGTATATCTCCTAGAGTTCAGATTATGATAATTCAATCAGTAGGAAGCAGGTCTGAAATTTATGTGTTTGAAAAAAAATAAGTAAATGTAGTTGCTACTTCTATAGGTATACATAGTACAATGCATGTCTAATACAGCAATAGCAACATTAAGAAAAGAGTATGTAAAGGTTAAGCTACATTGGTACTTGTTTGGTATATCCTTTTTCCCTAAAGCCTTACACTCTGTCACTGCTATGACCTGATAAAGTAGGGCTTGAGAAATAACATTAAATGAGAACAATCTGGGTAATATTATTCACATCTCACCATCAAATAGAAAGGTAAGCCTAAGTACCCAGCATTGGAACACACTAATACCTTCAAAGACAATTTCTGGTTTCCCCATGTTTGCTCAAAAAAATTTGAAATTACTAAAATTTAAATTGTAGCAAGTTTAATTAACATTGTTGGTGCAGGAAAAACCCCAAAACATCTGCCATTCTCTGCCTCTATTTCCTGTATTGTCTACAAAGCACAGTTTCACCTTTGTCCGTGAAGAATTCAATGTCACTACTCCTAGGCTGCCATTAAGAGTAGGCTGAGATATGGGTACTTGGGTGCATTGCTCATCATGTTCACAAGGCAGAAACATGAGCAGAAGCAGGGGTGTTTCTGAGCATGCTGAGAACTTTCTTCTTCCAAGGAAGATAGACACATACATTGCAGTGCAAACGTACATGGTGAGAATGATCATTTAATGACTTGTTGTTACACTTTGATCTTAAACTCATGTTTATGGGGGATAAGGAGTAGTGAAATAATTTTGTAAAGAAAACATGAAATAGTGTGTCATTATTTATTCTTTTATAAAGAATAAAGCACTCACAACCTCCCTGGGCAACCCATTCCAGCATCAAACCACCCTAACAGGAAAGAATTTCTTCCTTAGATCCAATCTAAACCTCTCCTGTCTAAGTTTGAACCCGTTACCCCTTGTCCTGTCACTACAGTCCCTAATGAAGAGCCCCTCCCCAGCATCCCTATAGGCCCCCTTCAGATACTGGAAGGCTGCTAGGAGGTCCACACAGCCTTCTCTTCTCCAGGCTGAACAGCCCCCACTTTCCTAGCCTGTCTTCATATGGGAGGTGCTCCAGTCCCCTGATCATCCTCGTGGCCCTCCTCTGGACTTGTCAATTAAAATCAAACTGCATTATATTAAAAAAATATTTATTTTATGTAACCAAAAATTTTTACATAATTGACAGGCATTACCTAAAGCAAGAGAGAGGGGAAAATACTGTAGGTGAAAATAAATAGGGTTGGAAAAGAGCCTCATTGAAAATACTAAGAAGAAAATACTGAAACAGTAAAGAATTAAGGGAGTTTAATAAAAACAGAAGAGTATTTGGAATTATTGTGACTGAAATGTAAAAAGAAATAGGGCTTTCTACTGAGGCTGTTTAAAAAAGAAACAAAGGGGCTCTGAAATAAAGCCAGAATAGATAGGAATTTCTCTACTAAACATTATCCAGACCTTTCTGCTTCTAATTTTTGAAAACAGGTCAATACTGACAATCAAGGGAATCCACAAGCTGCACAGTACAAGAAATGTTCCTGATGACTGGAAAAGGGGAAATATAACACCCATTTTTCAAGAAGGGGAAAATGGATGATCCAGGGAACTACAGACCAGTCAGTCTCACCTCTGTGCCTGGAAAAATCTTGGAGCAGATTCTCCTGGAAGGCATGCTAAGGGCACATGAAAAACAATGAGGTGTTTGGTGACAGCCAACATGGCTTCACTAAGGGGAAATCCTGCCTGACCAATTTGGTGGCCTTCTATAAAGGGGCTATGGAACTGATGGACAGGGGTAGAGCAGTTGACGTCATCTACCTGGATTTGTGCAAAGCATTCAACACTGCCCCACACGACATCCTTGTCTCTAAATTGGAGAGACATCAATTTGATAGGTGGAGCACTCGGTGGATAAAGAACTGGCTGGATGGCCACACACAAACAGTTGTGGTCAATGGCTCAGTGTCTGGCTGGAGGCCAGTGATGAGTGGTGTCCCTCAGGGATCAGTGTTGGGACCGGTCTTGTTCAACATCTTTCTTGTTGACATGGACAGTGGGATTGAGTGCACCCTCAGTAAATTTGCCGATGACACCAAACTGTGTGGTTCAGTGGATACACTGGAGGGAAGGAATGCCATCCAGAGGGACCTTGACATGCTTGTGAGGTTGGCTGATGCCAACCTCATGAAGTTGAACTATGCCAAGAGCAAGGTCCTACACCTGGGTGGGAGCAATCCCAGGCACAGCTACAGGTTGGGCAGAGAAGAGATTCAGAGCAGCCCTGCCGAGAAGGACTTGGGGGTGTCGGTCAATGGGAGAAAATGAACATGAGCCGGCTGCAGTGTGTGCTCACAGCCCAGAAGACCAACCATATCCTGGGCTGCATCAAAAGGAGCCTGACCAGCAGGTCAAAGGAGGTGATCCTGCCCTTCTACTCTGCTCTCGTGAGACCTCACTTGGAGTATTGTGTGCAGTTCTGGTGTCCTCAACATAAAAAGGACATGGAACTGTTGGAACAAGTCCAGAGGAGGGCCATGAGGATGATAGGGGTGACTGGAGCAGCTCCCATACGAAGACAGGCTGGGAAAGTTGTGGCTGTTCAGCCTGGAGAAGAGAAGGCTGCGTGGAGACCTCCTAGCAGCCTTCCAGTATCTGAAGGGGGCCTATAAGGATGCTGGGCAAGGACTCTTCATTAGGGACTGTAGTGACAGGACAAGGGATAATGGGTTAAAATGGGAAGTTTAGATTGGATATAAGGAGAAATTTCTTTACTGTAAGAATGGTAAGGCACTTGGAATGGGTTGCCCAGAGAAGTTGTGAGTGCTCCATCCCTGGTGGTGTTCAAGGCCAGGTCGGACAGAGCCTTGGGTGATGTGGTTTAGTGTGAGTTATCCGTGACAATGGCAGAGGGGTTGGAACTAGATGGTCTTAAGATACTTTCCAATCCTAACTATTCTATGATTCTGTGAAATATCTTTGTGATAGTAGTCGATAGTGTCCAGGACATTTTTTTTCCAATGAGATAAAAAAAAATGACACATCCAGAAATCAGACATTTATTGCCCATGCCTAGAAAATATACAAGTATGACATTTTTTATTAGTTGTGAAATATAGTCCACCTAATAAGGATTTCAAAATTTTATTGAAAAGAAGAACAAAGGAGTTCTGAGCGAGCATAGGAGAATGCAAATAAATAGAGTGAGGAAGAAAGAAAAGTGCAAAGTAAAAACTTACTTATGGACCTGTGCAGAAAGTATAAGTCTATGTACCTAATAGATCTGTAGAAGAGGTTAGAGCCTAACAAAGTCAAGCAGAAACAAGGTGAAGTTAATAGGATGAAGTAGAACAGGCATACACTTAAAAAATTGAATTAATTTATCTGTAATAGAACAGAAATTGTTAAAAAATAACAAAATTATATTGTAGACGTATTATTTGCTAAAATATGTTTATTTAATAAGGCTGACTGAAGGATAGCCTAATTTTTTTGGGAGCACATGGAATTAAACCAAAATATAGTGCTACTTGAGATGAGAACCACATTTGGCTAGCTTGAGCTATTAGTTTTAATGAGGTATTGATACACTTTAATAAGCAGGTAAAATTTATACCACACAAAACCAGTAAAGTTGTCCAACATAAAGTGAGAGAGACAATAAATTCAAAGAAACTTAGGGAGTATAGAAACAGAAAAATGTCTACTGCAACTGCCTGCATGAGAGGGGAAATGAAGGGAGAAACAGTTCTTTAGATAGTCGCCTAAGAAGTACAGCACAGATCAAGCATCCTTTGGTCATGAGTTCTTTTAATTTTTTTTTTAAAGTTTGCAGATTTCCATATAAGTCTAAAGTAGTGAAAAATGTGGATTTCTCTGTGATCTGTTCCACAGAAACATCTATGTTAAATTTTGTTTAAACAACATGCAATGAAGACTTGTGGAAACTAATCGACTGTGAGGAGAAAGCTGTAAGATTTTACCAAGGTGCCAGGATATAGCTTTGATTAATAGGATATTAAATAACACTAAGTAATTTGACTGTTCATGAATTAATCTCTTTTCTTCCTGTTGATAGATCGCATACCTCACTTATCACTATGCCTGACACTTGATTTAAGGTATTAAATCATTTTGAACATTTTTTAGATTATTCAATTATAAACTTTGTGACTGTTTTATCTCATATCATTTGTTTGATGACAGCCCATTATATTAAAAAGTCTAGAGGAATCTAATGGCTTGGTTATGAAAATTTTGCATTTCACAGTAATTAGTATGAACACCTGGTTGTAAGTAAAAGACAGAAAACCAGTTTCTTAGAGAGATGGCCTCATTTCAGAAGAAATACCAGTTTTTCCTGTGGGTAAAAAGTGCAAATCCAGAGAGGCCACTAAAAAAGGTGGAAAGGACACACTGGAGGACAGATCATATTTTATCCAGAAGTGCTTTGTTATGATAAACCATGAACACAAATAATAAAATGGCAAAAATATGTGTCCATGGAAATGTCTAGGATGTGCCAGAGTTGACACATTCCCACTCAAGGGCAAGTCCAAGGAGTAAAAAGTGCAGTGGCCATCTGATTTTTCAAATAAAGCATGCATTCATATTAGACAGGTTATTTGAGTATACATATTAATTTTTAATGTAAGGAATTTGCAGCTATATTAAGGTCCTCAGAAGTTTGGTTCAGTTTGGGAATACTTTTCTTAAGCATGGATCGGAAATGTAGCCTCTACTCTTGCATTTAATTGACTCAACATGACTAGCTTTATTGATAGATTACTACTGAAATCAATGAGGCTTGCAAATATTTATGCAGGATGAATTGAAGGACCATGGCTTTTCTGCTCCAAGATGAAAAGCAGGAAAACAGAAAGAGAGGAGACTATGGTAGGACAAATGAGAGACCAAGAGACCCACACTCTTCTATTTTACTTGTAGGCCTGGGATCAATATGTCATGGTAATAATTGCCAGTAAAAAGAACAAAACCATGTAAGAACATAATTAAATAAGAAAACAGTTTTACAAAATCTGTAATAACAATGACTTATGCAGTTGATATCTGGCACCACCTTACATTTGTATAGAGTAATTGAGCTGACTAATTGAACTTGTGTTTCTTAATTTTCATGACAAGGCTTAGTATCTAAAATTTAAGCAGAGAGTCTCTGAAAATACAAAAAATATACAGAATTTATATTATAATTTCCAGGAAGTAATAGAATGACTCATGAGCTTGTGAGCTTAAGAGTCCCAAAATGTATAATTTGACTATAAAGACATTACAATTACAAGCCAAAATTGTCCCTGATTTTATCTCATTTCACCTTTCAAACTCAAATTTTTTTCATTTTTTTTCACATTTTTGCTATCATGAGGCTGATGTCTGTGCAGATAGAGCCAAAGAGAGCATCAAGGCCTGAGAAAATATTATCTTAGAGGAAGGAATTAAATGTCCACATTTAATTTCCTAAGGTAGTACCAACATAAAACTATATTGTACTATTTTAGAGGCAGGCTCTGATCTTGATGTTTCACTGTCCAGCTGTTCTCCTTTTTCTCCAGTGAAAAGGTAGTTATCCACCTTGGTGCATGTCATTTTGCAATAATTTGAATCACACAACATTAATATGACAATCAGAATCTAGAATTAACTAAGATGTTGTGTTAGAAAAGGAAAGTAATTTAACAGTGTACTGCATGCATAAAATTAAGCCAAGTTAAAAAGGAAGTCAACTATAAACACCACTGTCAAATTTCAGCAAATAGTGACTGACACCATTCTGAGAAACCCATAATTACTAAATACACATATATCTTCCTGAAGTATCTTTCATACAGAGAACTTCAGCTCTGTTAAGGTAACTAGACCAGACTTTTTACAGTTACTTTTACAATAAAACTTTTTTCTTCATATAAATAATGTTGAAAATATACCTGCACAAGACCTGAAGCTCTTTAGCATACAGCCAGTGGTAGAAAAACCAGCCAGTAGCACTTAAACAATGATTCAAAGAGAAACTCTTCACCAGCCACCAGCAAACAGAGTTCACTGCACCCCTCAGACTTAAGGGAAAACTCAGCCTTCTACTTCCAAACTCCCAGGCAACGCACATTTTGCACTATCCCCAGTGCAAAGATGAGCCCTTTAGTAGTACATGAGTAAAATAAGGGTCTATATATGTTGAACTTCAATGAGAGCTGATATTGCTTGATTGTTTGGGCTCTATACAGTACTATTAGTAGGGCAACTGGAGAAAAATTGCTCCTTTGTCTGGTCATATGCTCATATAGGGATGCTTAACTTAAGCTCAAGACACTGCAGTGTGGAATAGCATAAAGCTGGGAATGCTTTAGAACTTACCTCCATGTTGAGTTTTTCTAATCCTGCAATAAGGAAATCATAGATAATATAGCAAAATTCTGACTATAATTTCCAGTCAGAAGCTCCAAAATCTAGTTAGGTGTATTGCAATATACCTTCACTGAATGTAGGAAAGGCAGAGCTATTCTGAGTTTGAATTCTTTAAGCTGATGAAGAAGTCACCTTCAGTGAAATGAATAATATTCTGCCTGTCATCAGTGCACTTCCCCAAACCATTCTGACCACATCAATCCTACAAAGGTCAAGTTGAACTCATTTTTTCTCCACCTCTTGAAACAACAGCAAGAGGTTATATTGATCTTTGTCCTGGCAATCCCTGATACAAGAAGATGTCAAGGTAAGCCAGTACAGCTTCATGTAACAGTAAATGAATGCTCCTACTCTCCCATGTCTTTCAGCTTATATGCACTTACAAAGTATATACCAGTGATACCCATAGCAGCATTTAACACACAGAATGTGGCTAGAAATAATAGAAGATAATGGACTGGAAGACTGTATCCTAAAGAAATACAAGGTTAAAAAATTACAGGAAGGAAGGTCTTTTCATGCAAGATTGTGACATGTATACCTCATATCCATGTATAAATGAATGCAATATTGCTCTATAGCAATGCAGTTTAGTAAGGAATACAAGTTTTGTGGCAAATCCTCAGTCAAAGTTTATATAGTCAATTTCAAATTAATCATTCTATGTATTTATATGTAAATCCAAGCTTAAAAGATGGTTTACATTAAAGTATCACTGCATTAAGAAGAAAAGCAATTAATTTAAAAGTAGTTGTACAGAGTGCATAATTACCACTCCAGGTGTTCAGGGTTGGGATAGGATTCAACAGAATCAACACTAGCATAGTCTTAAAATCCCATTTAAACCCTCAGAACTATAGTATCTGATGTGAAGGCACTTATTGGCTGACCCTGGCAATGTTCAAGGCCAGGTTGGACAGAGCCTTGGGCAACATGGTCTAATGAGAGGCATCCCTGTCTGTGGTAGCGGGGATTGGAACTGGATGATCTTAACATTCTTTCCAACCCTAACTATTCTATGACTCTATGGCCTGTTTCCACCCAGCCTCACCTAGGCCCCCCTCCACCCTGTCCATAGCCCTGTTTCAGCCCAGCTGGGATTATCAGTCATTGCCTTGGTGATCTTGGAGGAGTGTTGGTATGTGATTCTTGTCTTCTGTACCTCCTGACTAGACTCTGGGCCTAGTTTCTCCCCTTGCTGTGTTTACTGTGGGACCTTGTCATTGGCACCCTCTATACGCATCATGGGCTGGTACTTTCTTGGAAAAGGTACCACCTGTGCAGGGTCAACCTTGGTTCCTGACTCACCATCCCTAATGGAGCAGCCTGGTACTCATTGCTCCCTGGTACACTACTCCAGGTCCTCTGAAGTTATCAGGAGCATAGATGTTCAGACATTTGAATTCAAGTAACCTTTGTGGGAAAAATCTGTTGAGTTTGGGGTGGGATAAGCCCCTATCAAATTTCAGACAGCTCTTCAGTCTCCTGGAGGATTTTTAATCTCATTTTGATCTTCTGAGGTAATTTTAGTTCCCAATTCTTTAGGTAGAAAAGGAAGTAAGAAAATTTGGTATTTTAGATACTTTTGATTCATCAGTGAATTTATGCTTTAGGAAACTCTTTTATTTACAGTGTGCTTCCTCCTTGGCTCAAGTAGCATGTACTCTGCACAACAATTTGCAATAAGAACATTATAAACTACAAAACCACTGATCTGACAAGGTAGCTTATTGCCATTGGTATGTGACAGCTGAAGTAACAGGAAATATTTGTTGCAAGTATTTCTGCTTTAGTTGTGAGAAGCCTTGTGGGATTCTTTTCTTCAAGGGGGCTAAACTACAACATAAATAAGATGAACTGTTACTTCGTAAATAGTCTTAGATGTGAAAAGTGTTGCTTGATAAAAGGTCCAAATGTATGCCAGAGAAATGATGAGAGAAAAAGGAATGACATTACTTCAAACAGCTTCCAGCAGCTCTTGAACAATGAGAACTCTGAAGCCCTGTTCTTCAGCAGACCTTCACACTGCATATCTTGTAGTGCTAGAAAGAGGAGAGGCTTGGCAAAGAAGGTTGAATGAGACTTCACTTCAGCCAAGAATAATAGAAAATGTGCAGCAGCATTATTGGATTTTGGATACTTAAGCATTAAGGGACTTCTTTCTGCTGTCCTGAATAAATGGAAGCAGGAACTTCTGTTTACTTTGAAGAGCTAAGATGAGAGCTCATAAAAAAAAAAAAAAAAAAAAAAAAAA
>NDXB01013326.1:15080-30240 GCA_002631895.1 Agapornis roseicollis | reverse complement strand
AAAAAAAAAAAAAAAAAAAAAAAAAAAAGTAAAATCTCCTTACCCACTCTTTATAACAATACACGCACTGAGATGAGCAGAAAACATTCCTACTTCAAGAACGGAATATTTCTCCACTGTTTGTCACTGGGTCATCATTAGAGCTCATTGAGAAAGGTAGAGGCAAGTGTCCAAGCACTGCCAGCTTCAGAGACATCATGTTTCTACAGGGGCCATATTGCTTTCCAATCTTTCTCCCTGTATTTTCTCTTCTTAATGGCTAGAATACAGGACATGCCGTAAAACTTACATATTTTAACAAAACGTTTTACCTTGGTAATCCCATTTTTGTTTTGTGCTTTTCTAGCCAACTGCTTTTAAACTCTATCCGTCAATTCTTGAAAAACTTCAGTTTAGCTGCAAATTTAACATCAAATGTTTAAAACAAAGAGCAATAGAATGATACATTTAGCACGGTGATAATGGTGGAGGAGAGTTATCTAAACATTCTGATATCTTTCCTTTTGTCAGTGCTAAGATTCAGGAACCAAAACCATGAACCTTGGTTTTATTATATAGGAATGAGAACAATTAAACAAGATAAAAGGAGAAAAGGAAAGTGGAAAACTGTGAAAAAGCTTCTTGGCACTGCAGTGAATGATATTACTGTTTTGTAACCCAGTCACGTTTGTTATTAATAAAGTATAGTTTTAAAGAAGCATTTTAGATATAAACACATCTGTTGCATTAACAATTTACACCAACTTTGACTTCCAGTTCACTCCACAAGACACTTTCTTAAACTCAAGGGAAAATATATTATGCCTACTCTTTCCTATACAAAGGTGAAATTTACAGTGAGTAAATTAATTCTATCTATTTATAATGCATTGTACTTTGTTTGCTAGCAGTTGGTTTATACTCACAACAGAATATTAAATACTGATAGAACTGCTGACTTAACAGCTGTATCTATTAGTGGTTATACATCTCAATCTGCTTGACTTTGCTATAGGTTATTAGGAAATGTTTTGCACCTTAAGGCATAGGACATGAAATGGTTATTGTTTGAATCTTTGTGGACTATTAATATATTACAGTAGGATAAATGTGTCTACTGCTAGATTGCCCCCAACTCTGAAGGAACCAGGACTGATATTCCTATGTCCCCTTCCATTCTTATGTTCCTCTGTTCACTATTTCAGTGCACTAATATAGATGAGAAAGGTTTAATGAAGTGTGATGCCAAGAGGACAAAATCAGTAGTTTGTGGGTGTATCTCAGAAGGAAAACACTACATTTCCTGTTTAAGACAGTGTAGATTAAAATTTACTTCCATTCATAAGGTATCTAAGTATTTTGGGGGAGTACAATTGTGTAATTTGGTTGATACTAGTCTTTCCATTTCTGTAGTGAGAACTGACAGATTTTAAAAGATACTTTGATGAAAATAAACTATGAAATTCTTGTTAAGACCAAAATTATATTGCATACTTTACCACAGCCAAAATATTCAAATACAGGAGATAACTCCTTTCTGCATAACAGCTACAATTACACCCCAAGATCTTTCCCACTACTAAATTCACTAAAAGAAGAGTTGTTAGTCTTTCCTTAATATGAAGAGGAATTTTAATCATAAGATAATTATTGCCTTAATCATAGAATCACAGAATCATAGAATAGTTAGGGTTGGAAAGCATCTTAAGACCATCTGGTTCCAACCAACCATGGGCAGGGACACCTCCCACTAAACCATGTCACCCAAGGCTTCATCCAACCTGGCCTTGAACACCACCAGGGATGGAGCACTCACAACTTCTCTGGGCAACACATTCCAGTGCCTCACCACCCTCACAGGAAAGAATTTCTTCCTTAGAACCAATCTAAACCTCCCCTGTTTAAGTTTTAACCTCTTACCCCTTGTCCTATCACTACAGTCCCTAATGAAGAGTCCCTCCTCAGCATCCTTGTAGGCCCCCTTCAGATACTGGAAGGCTGCTAGGAGGTCTCCACACAGCCTTCTCTTCTCCAGGCTGAACAGCCACAATTTTCCCAGCCTGTCTTCATACGGGAGGTGCTTCAGTCACCCCCATCATCCTCGTGGCCCTCCTCTGGACTTGTTCCAGAGGACACCAGAACTGCACACAGTACTCCAGGTGAGGTCTCACAAGAGCAGATTAGAGGGGCAGGATCACCTCCTTCGACCTGCTGGTCAGGCTCCTTTTGATGCAGCCCAGGATATGGTTGGTCTTCTGGGCTGTGAGCACACACTGCAGCCGGCTCATGTTCATTTTCCCCCATTGACCGACACCCCCAAGTCCTTCTCAGCAGCGCTGCTCTGAATCTCTTCTCTTCCCAACCTGTAGCTGTTCCTGGGATTGCTCCCACCCAGGTTTAGGACCTTGCTCTTGGCATAGTTCAACTTAATAAGGCTGGCATCAGCCAACCTCACAAGCATGTCAAGGTCCCTCTGGATGGCATTCCTTCCCTCCAGTGTATCCACCGAACCAAACAGCTTGGTGTCATCGGCAAACTTGCTGAGGGCGCACTCAATCCCACTGTCCCTTTCACTGACAAAGGTGTTGAACAAGACCGGTCCCAACACCGATCTCTGAGGGACACCACTCATTACTGGTCCCTAGCTGGACATTGAGCCACCTTGTCCTGCTCCCACTGAATATAAGTGTTACAATAAGAGTGGGAGTGAATTTATGTTTAAAAATTATTCTACTAGTTATGGCTTTGACACTACTATCTTTTGAGCTTTACCAGGTTGGGGGGTTTTGTCAAATTGCTGTATTCATTTAGAAATCATATCATTAATATTGATACTCTCCAGTCTGGTAAAGTGGCTTGTTACAAAACTGTACTGCTAAAGATACTAAAACTTGACAAGCCTTTGGTTATTAGTCGCTCAGCTTATGCAGTGACCCACAACTCTTCCTATAGTGTGGAATTCAACTTCGAGGTTCCTGGTCATCTTGATATCATGATTTCATAACACCTTCTGTGATGAAAGAGTCTTCCGAGACTAATGGCTTAAAAAAGAGTCAAGCTCTTTCTAAAGAGCAAAGAAAATGTTTGTACTCAAACAAACAAGCAAAGTCAATACTTTTATGTTTTCCCTTACTAATAACCTTGCACATATCTGTAGGGTTATATGTTGAATAAATACATCACTCTAACTTCTCCAGAATATGTCCATATTGGTAAAATTATTAAGTTAGTTATATGAGAATTATTATTTCCCATTAAGATATTTATTGCCTTTTGTTAGGGTGCATGGATCTAAAAATTCAAAATATGCATCTAAGAATTTATCAGATAATTTTTAAATTAACTTTAAATATATTTTTTAAATGTTATAGCATTTGTCCTTTGGTAAATATTTCATGTGTTTGTTTTGGATGTTAGTGGTGTAACATATGTTTCTGTCAGTAATATATCAACAAACTGTATTTATACTGCATTGTATGCTCTCCTCACCCGCCACAGCTGAGGTCTGATTGAAACTATAGCCTCAAGTGACTATAAACCAAACAATTATTTTTGAGACTAATGTGCATGTTTCCTAATGATTCAGAGCATTTAACTCTCACTTGGCAAGACAGCCAAAACTCCCCTTTTTTGCTCCAGGCATAAAAATTTTGAAGAACATTTTTTTTTTTCCAAATGGTCATGGGCAACTAAAATGCAATTTAAAACTTCAATGGTATTTGCTCAGGGTTGCTTGCTTACTTGTAATTGTTTCCAGAATGTTTGTTTGGAAATTTGTTAGATTATGTATCACGTGCAATAACTCTATATGCCAAAATCACTGCTGTAATACTTGGCACTGCAATTGGTTATGCATATTTCAGCACCACTTAAAATAGCTGGGTCTTTATGTCAGCAAGAATAAAGGTGATTTCAGCCTATGGTTCTTTTTTCTGCATGCAATAGCATTAAATTAGTTGCAGCAGGAATTCTTTTTGGCTATATGTTTTGCAATTTATTATGGTCACTTTTTCTCCTTGATAAAAAAATGTAAGACTTTTTTTTTTTTCTTACTTGCTTTCATTTTTTTAAAATTTGAAGTAATTGTTATTTTCATGTCTGGAGTAGACTTCAGATTATTGTAACAGAGAAATCATTTACACATAGAATATATCTTGAATCTAAAGCAAGCTTCCAAACACCTTAGATTAATATATCTCAGACATAAGAATAACAGCAACATAAACATTAAATTTTAGTATTGCTTTATGAAAAGTTATGTTCTCTATTGGTGTTCTGAGCAACAATTGCATGTCTATTGGAATTCCTGTTGATATCTGACTTTAGAGAATCAGTGAATCATTTACATTGGTAGGTGCCTTTTGAGATCATCTAGTCCAATCCTCCTATTCAAGAAGGGTCAGCTAAAGCAGGCTGTTCAGGTCTGTGTCCACACAGATTAGGAATGTCTTCATAGACAGGACCACCTCCCTCAACCTATTGACAATTCTCTTCCTCATGCAGTCCAGGATACTGTTGGCCTTTTTTGCCATGAGGGTGCATTGTTAGCTCATGATCAGCTTGTTGTCCACCTGGTCTGTGAAAAGCAGGTATCAGTGCATGATTTAGTTTTCCCCAGGAGAGATTTTTCATCTTAACCTGAGACTGACCTAAATTGATTAAAATATTCCATGCCATATAATGTTATGCTCAGCAATAAAAACTGAGGGGAGAGGGTTTTGGGGAAGGTAGCCATTGGTTGGAGATTGTCTGAGCATCAGTCTGCTTGTGGGAAATAATGAGTGACTTATCTTTGCACCACTTTTTTTTTTTTTTTTTTCCCCTTCTTCTTTCCTTCACTTGTTAAACTGTCCTTATCTTGACCCATGGTTTTGTTCTTCCTATTCTTCTCTTCCCTGTCCCACTGGNGGAAAAAAAGGGTGGCTTTTTGTTGGGCCATTTTTTTTTTTTTTTTTTTCCCCTTCTTCTTTCCTTCACTTGTTAAACTGTCCTTATCTTGACCCATGGTTTTGTTCTTCCTATTCTTCTCTTCCCTGTCCCACTGGGGCTGGGGAGAGTAAGAAATCAGCTGTGTTGTGCTTCACTGCTGGCTTGAATCACAAAACTACAGATGTCCACACTGTAAGCCCACACTTGCCAACCCTGCTACCATTATTTCCAGGAAACAGAAGGTTGATATAGTCTGGCTCACTGATTTTCTGATAGTATGTTAGCATACTGCTAAAAGTATAGATTTTCCAACTGTATAAACATTCTATTTGAACAATAGCTTTTAATAAAGAAAATCCAGGTCTTTTAATTAGAAATAACCATAAAGTTTTAGTGTGGGTAACCTGCATATCTCCTTTGTGTAGTATCAGCAAAGACAGTTTATCTTCTCTGTCAAAACAACTAAAATTGCAGGCAATTTACTAATGTGATTTGCATAACTTTTCACACTATGCTAAATAAGTTAAATATGTATTATTCATGATAATCTATTGCAGAAACATTATTGTCAAATACACTCTCTGTCAATCTGCCACAGTCATATTCGCTTCCAATCTAATATTTCTAATACAAACCTCAGAAATTTTTGGTTTAGAAAATACAGTTATAAAAAGAGCCAGACTGAGTGCTTGCCTTAAGAAACCTAGAACTTCACAAACCTGGAGACAGAAATTTAATTAAATAGATAATTTGTTAGTTGTTCACTATTCTCAAAGCTGTCTGATAAAAATTATGAAGAATATAAGTAAAATTAATGTGTTTAAATACAACACAAACCTGTAATGTATTTAATCACTTTATTGTGCTAAACAGTTGAAGAAGATTAAGTTTTTAGCTGATGAAAGGTAAAGCCTATTAAATCCAAAATTCTGCATCTGTAGCCTACCAGGTTAGGAAATTTCACAAGCAAAGAAGGGCAAAGCTTAAAGGGATCTCCCTGCAAGCTGTAGTCAGGACTGCTCACCTGAAAATGTAAATTATTTGTTTTTCAAAGAAATATCTACAAACGAATGAGGCTGCATTTGTTCATAGATGGTGTTGATATGTGAAACGGTACAATTCTGTGAAAGCATTCATAATAGAATGTATATCTTGTATAAAATTGAAAAAAAATCTTGTATAAAATCAAAAATGTGAAATATACAAATTGAATATAGATGAACACCCTCTTTGCTCTGAGAATGCATCCAAATAATTTTAAATGTAATGCATAGATACAACTTCTATCTAGATACAACATAGATTTGTTGTATCTAGATAGATATCTTCTAGATACAACATAGATTTCTACCTAAGCAAAGAAAGAACACATTTTAAATATTCCCATAGTTCCAGGTAATGCTTATCACTTACTGTGTTGTGTTTCCTTGCACTTGCATTTTTTTTTATAATTATTAAGTCCTGTTCTCATTGAATATATGACTAAGAGTGCAATTTTTGCTACTGACTGTATGCTTTGGATTTTAATTCCAACATCTTGAAGTTAAATTACCTAAAAGGCAAAAAATATTTTTCTTAAGAATAACGAACAAACACATTTATATAAACCACCATCAGTCTATAGTTAACTGCAGAATATACAATTAGTTCAAGCACTCAATTTCTAAGTGTGTTGATACAAGTCCCACTGTTCTTAGAGTTGTGCTCCTGGAGAATTCCTCTGTGCAACTTTTGTGGCTGGGATGGATTTAACTTTCTTCACAGCAGCCTATATGGTCCTGTGCTTTCCATTTGTGGCTAAAATAGTGCTGATAACACAGATATTTGCTGCCCCTATTAAACTGTCTTTTCTTTATCTCAACCCACAGATCTTCTCCCCTACCTTTTATTTGCTTCCAGTCTAGCAGGAGGGGTGTTTGGTGAGGCTGAGTGAGTGCTGGCCAAGATCAAGCCACAAGAGTTACATGATTATTAATTAATCTGTAAATATCCTATGACTGGAGAAAAGCAATACCTCTGCTCATAAATAGGGAGGAAGAGGGTAAAAAGTGTCTAAGAAACAATGAATCTGTTAGCTTGACTCCAGTAGTATTTTAAGTCACATGATGAATTTTGAAGAAAATAATAATTTAGAATACAGTGGTAAATAGAGTAAAATACATTTTCAACCTGATTCTATGAAGGCTGTATTGTATCAAATAGTGGAGTTAATCTATTTAAATTTAGGTACAGAAATTAGTGATCCATATGATATTCTTAGTTCAAGGGGAAATGCCAGGATTAATATGAGTGCTACAAAACAGAGAAGATAGATATCTAGAGAGGAAAATAGTCGGGAGTTTCCACTAATACAGAAGACGACAAGATCATTGTGTAGGAGGAATTAAATTACAGTGTTAACTGCAGCAAAATAGAATGAAATTTAATAGTACGAAGTAAAGAGTTGCATTTTCTCTATTTGCGGTGAGAGATTTACAGGCTTCCATGGCTTCACTTTTTAAAGCAAAGACCTTAAGAAGAGAGTATGATGGTATTTCAAACACTTTCGGAGAGCAAAGTTCAAGATACAGATGAACTACTTAGGTTACAAAATAAGAAAGTTGCTCAAAAAGTTACTCATGCATTGTGATGACAAAATAGACTGTTTCTAACCATGTGAAGAGTAATATTCCAGAAGCACTCCAACTAGGTAAAAGTAATAAATTATTTCAAGATGGAGTTTGATATGCTTATGAGAAGCACGAAAAAGGACTAAGAAATATAATGTACATTGTAAGTCTTCAGATAACAAATCTAAGTCAAGTGGTTTGATTTAGAGACTGGGATACAGGTGTTACAGTCAGAAATTGTTGGAAGATGATAACCTTGTTGGAGCATAGAGCGTGGTCTACTTTTGCAATTAGTATGGGAGATTTCTTAGCAAATTCTTTACTTTTGTGGGGATTTAGGACATTAGTGATAACTGTTATCTATTCTGTCTTCCTATGATACATTAGAATTGTAGACTTAATCTTTTACTGGGCATTTAAATCTGTTATAGGATATTGGTTGGTGCTTCATGGCCACTCCTGTGAGATGCTAAATAAAGTAAATGTTTCTTTGTTCTTTCTAAACCAGACATGCTGCATGGTTGCTGGCCTATACCTGCTAAGTTCATTTATGTAAGTTCTCTTTTTTATTCTTGCATTATTATCTCAAAAATTCATCAACTCTATCAAAGTCCTTCAAGTTCATCATCTATCAAAAATAGTGTCATATGATGGAATGGTTTCCAGATACAAGGAAATGGCAAATGAAAGCAAAAATATCTCTTTATCCAAGGATTAGGAGCTGACTTTAATACTAGTGGTCTAAGACCCTAACCTAAACCCAGCACATTTTCAAAAGAATTTCTAACAAAATGCAAAATGTGAACACAATCAGTTGGAGAAATGGTATTGTGAGATATTGTCCAGTTCAGTTTTGGTTTATTTGGTTTATACAGAACAGATGCATTTTTGGATATCCTTAACAAGTGTTACCTGAGGGACAAGTAAATATTAGAGTCTAAGAATAGCAGATGATTTTACTCATGGTCTAAGCAACTTTGAAAATGCTGTAATCACTCAGAATTGTTACGTATTTAAATACATGAAAGGCTAATCATCTCTGAGATATAGAAGCTATTAAGTTTATTGAGCTCTTTCGCCAATATTTAGATGCAGATAGGAAAATATGTGTCTGTCTTGACCTTCACATTGAAGTCAGAATCTCTGCTGAAGAGAGTGAGCAAAAAGAAAATGTATATCCTTATATCTAGCAAGGCATTCACAGAAGTAAATATCTCCTGTAATGCTGTGCAGAAAAAAAACTTACTTATCCTTTCTGCATTTCTTTGTTGTTACTTCAGTATTCTATTAGGCACAAGTACAAAGCATAAGGAAAGTTTATACTCCATTAAATTTTACCAGCCTCAAAAAATCCCTCAAACAAAACAATAAAAACCAGCAATAACAACAACCAACCCACACCAAAAACCCACCAAAAAAAGCCTGTTATCAATTCAGCAAATTTTAAAAACTTTTCACAAAGTTTTTTTGCTTATTAGCACAAAGATATGATGTAAAAAATTTGGGGTTCACAGAAAAGCTGCCTTAGATATCTACTATTCTGCAGAAATATTTGAACAGCTACACAGCAATTACTAAATTTGTAAGTATATGCATCACTGCTCTCAGGACTGCTCAAGTGTAAGTCTTAGGCTTGTCAAGAGTCTGAAATTCTATGAGATCACTGCTACTAATCTGTGCTTTAAAAGACAGTTTTTCTGCCTTCTGGTCTAACTTATAAGGTGAAATTCCCAACTTGCCTGGTGTCTAGCATGAATAAGAGCCATTTTTGTAGTAAAAGCTAGCAGAGCATCAAGTCAATGTAGCACAGAATTAGTACCCTCTTTAGAGCCAGACAGCAAATTGTTAGCACTGTGTAACAGCTTATTTAATAATTTCACTGGAATATTCTTAGCATAATATGGGCTCATTGGTAACCACACCTGTTGAGGGTCCCTGATTTTACAGCTTGTGGGACACTGGACTTGCACCAGCTGTGTAAGATGATGTAACCTGAGTCAGCAGCAGCAATCTTTTTTAGGTTTCACGTGTTTATCCTGATCCACAAGCTTTTCCATGTTTTTTCCATCTGTCTTGTTGAGGTGGGGCAGTGCCAGAATGGCTAGGTGGGCATCAGGCAGCCAGCCAAGGTCAACCCACCACAACCTTAAACTCAGGTAGTAATGATATGTAAAGCTTCTATTTTGACTATTTTTTCCCTGAAGGATTGACAGATCAGAGGCTGTAAAGCTGTTAAACTCTGTAGATCTAGCAAACGTTGCACAGGATTCACACGCCAGTGTTTATCAACCATCAGTATTCAGCAGCATGTTGACTGTAATGTGAAACGGTAAACATATTGATATTGATTGTTCTAATTAGGCTTTTCTCAGAATAAATAATTCACACTGACAGTATAGTCAAAAGAACTTGAAAATGCATGTTTGTGCTACAGAAACCCTTGATTTAACCTAAACCAAGGTAAATTTTTATTTAAATAGAAATATAGAAATGTTAAGTGTTTCTTAAAAAAAAAACAACAAAAAACAGTCATGGCAATTAAAGATCATATCTAACAGCAAAAAGATCCTTTGCCTATGTAAATAAATGGGAAAACTGTTATTTACTTGGGTGAATCAACACCCAAGTAAGGTGTTTATTCACCTTACTTAGGCCCAAATATGCAACAGTATATGAAAGTAAATTCAATATATTTTGTTTAGGACCCAGTACACCCTGAAAACATTGTGCTTGCCCATGAGATATGAAGTTAAAAATATACATATTTAAGTAACATCTAGCCATCTTCATTAAAAAAAATGTTTTCACTGACCCAGAGCTTATTACTTAAAAAGGATGATAACCCTCCTTAACCTTAACATCACTCTGGATGTGGCAAGAGGCTAAGAGAAAAAGATGCAGGGAGGTAAAAACCAAAAGTGCTCAATTAGCAAAACCTTTGTCACTCTAAGAAAAATTTGAGAATTTCAAGTGTTACTGTAATACCTTCATTTCTTTAATTAAATTGATATTTGTTGTCCACAGCTTTCAGTATAACAAAATACACTTTTCCAAAATATATAATCCTTTATTTGTGTCATCATAATAAGCCTAAAGGAAAAATGTATTATTTTTGAAAACACAGTGGCTTGCATATTCTTTACCTAAACACACAGAAAACAGGTTTTTTGTTGAATAGAGTTTTCTCTGAAATAACACCCTCAGTAACTCCCAAGTTGCCTCTCCATTTCAGGTTTTGTTTCCATGTTTCTATTTTGTTCTTTCCCAGCACAAAATTAAAAAATTGGAAGGGACCCAAGAGATATGTCCTTAGTTTAGCAAAGTAAAGTAATTAGGATGTTAAAAGTGAAACACTGGAATAACAAGATGATCTGTGAGATTTTTTTAGTACAGTTATGGCTTGGTAGTAAAATTAAGGTGCTGCAGTACATTGCACCAATCATTTCCTGATCAGAAGAGTGAAAATCTGCAGAAAGCTTTTAATCTTTCCATCTGATCATATTTTTGTGGGCTTCTGGTCTTAGAAAAATATTACCATGAATCCTGGTAACTCTCCATCATCCTGAGGACAAGGAGCTCTGCACTCCTTTTCGATGCTTTGCTGTTTTTCTCTTCTTCATCTTTTCAGTCACCAAAAAAATTCCATATCCTGGACTAAATTCAAAACTCCTGGTAAAGTTTACAATTCAATATACTCACCTGTATGTCATTGAAAGCCTTTTTTCTATAATGCTTCCTAAAGCTACCCTATAGGGCAGGAGAAGGAGTATGATGGAAAAGAAAAACCTTCAACAAAAGAAAGACAGAAAGAAAATGAGGAAATAGTAATTTGAACAACAACAACAAAAAAAATACTACTTTTCTATTGCTTTTAACTGTATGTTCTAATTCACAAGGTAGTGATCATTCTGAACTTCCAGCACTGGGGAAAACTCAGATTCAAACTCAGCCTTAAAGTTCAAACCTCAGCCTACCTCTTTATTCCAGTTGGAGATTCTGGTGGCCTTTCTCTGCTGAGTGCCACCCTGGATCGTCCCACTATTCTTGCATACACACAGCATACGAAAGCTAATTTTCATTTTCAGTCTCATTTTCAGTCTTGAAAACCCTGCCAGAACCAGTAAAATGAACTACAGGGTAAACAGCTGTTGTGCTCCTAACCATGGCAAGCAAGAATGACATGCCTTCTGCCTTCCCCAAGGCATGATGCCATTCTCTGAATGGTAACTAATGGGACTGGGGGGAGGAGGGTTGCTCCAGAATGCCAACAGGCTTTGCCCAATAAACCTAAACCCAATATAAGCCACACCAGTCTAATGAGACATCACTGGTCTGTAAAATACATCTGTGTCTTTAATTACTAACTTGGAAAAAACAATAGTGACCATATTAGTATGCTGGCTGCAGAGACATAAGTGCTCCTTATGAAATGTTCAAATGTAATAGAAAAAAAGAAGGAATGGCTCATGGTTAAAAGGCTTCCTTCCTTCAGGCTATTGAAAGCAAATTATAATAATTTACCATTGTGGATTTAATTACTTTGTTCTCTCCTTTTGACTGATATGTAACTTATTATCTTCTAATTATTAATTTTAGGGTAATAAATGTTTATTGTCTTCCAAACAGTGCAAATAGACCTAAACAAGAAGAATTTAATTTGTATTTGTGCATCTGTTTTTCTCCCTGTCAAGATCCTGAGACACACTTTTGTAATTTTGTTATTATAACCACTCTTGTTGTTTGTGTAGTATCTAATGATTCTATCCCTGTCTATTTGAGGGAATGAATGTCTATAGCAAAAATATATTAAATTTGTTTCAAAAATGTTTCTTACACTGAAATAGTTGCTCAATTTAAATTTAAGTAAAGTTTATGAACCCAAATGCAAGGCTTTCCTACGAATTTATAACTGAAAGTGTCACTAAAAGCGAAACATTTAGAATGAAAGATGTCCCTGCTAGTGCTGGCATTTCAAGGGAAAAAGATAACAGTACTGATATTGAATCGGTGCTATTTAATTTTGTTTATAAATCTTACATCCCTTCATTATCTTTGTTGATTTCTTTCACATCTTCATTTTTCCCTGCTACGCCCTCATCTGTTCATTTGAAATATTATCCTAAGCTAGACCCAATAAAGAACACAGCCAACATATGCAGTTTTTACAACCAAATGTCCTTAATAGGACTAGAATACCCTGTCATAGCTATGCATTGCATGGTATGGAATATTCCTCTTTCTCCAGCTCCAATATATTCATACCTTAGCTTTGAAACTATTCATAATAATATATTTAAATTATTTCTTATGTCACATAAGAGGCCAACAGAATTAGGGGACTTGTTAAAATAGCTCTATCAGCCACATTATAGATCATAAAAATGCCACATCAATAATATCTTGCTATATTGAAAGATAATTGCTATACTATATAGCTAGCAAGACAATGTGTGTGAATATATGTGTGTGAACATGAGCATATACATAATATGTACACACAAAAGCACTTTTCACAACTCCTCAAAATATTTGTGATCATTGTCTGTAATCTCTAGATACCAATTTTGGATCCTTCACTGTCAAGTGTGAATAATATTTGCCTAAAGTCATCATTTAACACCAGTAAAACTCACTCAAATGATTTTATTGCACTACATAATTAGATAGCATTATCTGATTCCTGCCATTTTGGTTATGGATATTGTTAGAATTCCCATGTCTAGGCATGTGAATGTTCTTAGCACACCTAGTACCTTTTCCTTCTGCGAGTGTACAACTGTCTCCTCACTTTCTTTTCACAAGCACAATGAACTTAGAAAGTATCCCAGGAATGCCTAATTTTAACATTACAAGGAAGCTGTGTTAAAATATCAGCTGAGTAAAATGCTGATTTGTTATCAATATTACTTGAAAGATTCTTTCAGTACAAAGATTTAGAGAAAAAAACAAACAATCTAATTGATTAAAAATAAATAATAGTTACTAAGGTACAGATAATTCAGTTTGGCCTTTATCTTGACCTGTAAATACATAACTGAGAAAAAGATCTTTTCTCATTAGGTGATCCAAGAAAGTCACATTCGTTTGGGTTTTAGCTGTGGAATTCACTGCTTGACCCTGAATCTGTGCATCATGAAGATCAAGTCATACAGCATATGATTTTTTCCAGTAATAGCGTATCATCTGACAGCAACAAAGGAGACATTGTGTACAAAGCAGAAGGGGGGAAAAGAAGACCAAATCTAAATCCTTGAGGTCCTTTTTTTTTTGGTTCAGTTTTAAACTAGGAGTAATCCAGTGTAACAAGCCAATCTGCTGCTTCTTCATGGATACTTTAGCAATGAATTACTGATGTTTTTTTCCTCATCATAGGAATTTTAGGCAACTGAAGGGTATGATCTACCCTGTCATATGCCATAGTCAGGTAAAATACCAATATTATAGTATATACCTCTAGGGTGCTACTAGAGAGAAAAGGATAAATTGATATGTGGCTGTAATACATGCCAAGGTAACATTTGCAATAGTTAATAGACAGAAGATTAAAGTATGGAGAGCTGGAAAGATACCAACTTTCACAGTTCCCGTTAATATATCTTGCTTCATGTCACAACATTATCACTCTGCAAGAATTCCAGGAGATGACTGCACTAAGATCCTGTCTTCTCCCTAAAGATATGGATTATATAAAAAGACTTTATCCAGCTCATCCTGATGGATAAATTTTCACTCTATCTCTTTGTCTTTAACTTGCCCTAACTTGTATGAGCCTTATAAATATTGAGGGGACACTGTTAAGACTGGTAAGGCTAAAATGATATCTACCAACTTCATCTGGTTTGAAGGCATGACACATTGCCCTTTTGTTCTGTCTATTTGTTTTGCTGCTATGAGTAAAACACCCAATGCGAATTGCAGGCACCAATGTGCCAATGTGATCTGCATATCTGAGGAACTTCAAAGGACTAAAGAGTGAGTCTTTTAGTCTTAAATCTATCACATTTTTATCAGTCTACTTTAGCTTCCCATCTTTGTCTATTCTTTTGCTGTATTCCAGGTAGCACACATCCCATTCTTTCCCCTTTTCCTATTAAAAGTATCATTATGAATATTGCAACATGCAAGGAAAATACCTGCATTCTTGTACCCAAAACCAAAGTAGCCTCCAGAAAGCAAGAAAAATCGTTGCAATAAAAACCCCTACCAAACTCCTCATTTCTGGTATAGACCACAATAAATTTCCCAAAAGAGAAAAAAAAAAAAATGTTTGCTGTCTTATTACCATATAGGATCAGTCACAATAGACAATATGAAGTGCGAATACTATGGGAAAATTAACATTAAGGTTGAAGAAAACTCCATTTACTAAGTGTGACCTGAGATTCCTCAGGGGCTTGCATTTCAGCAAAATTTTGTTGCATTTTCTTAAAGATTGTAAAAACACCAAAGGTGTTCTCTGGCATCAGAGTAAAACCAGTATCAAATCCCTGTGACACAGCACAGATTGATGCTGCGGTGTCTCCACAGAACTTTTGCAATAACAACATCATAATGTAATAAACATTATAACATTTAATAATAGATAATATTATTTTATAAATAATACTAACTTAGGAAAAAAAAAAAAAAAAAAAAAAAAAAAA
>NDXB01013326.1:0-14946 GCA_002631895.1 Agapornis roseicollis | reverse complement strand
AAAAAAATAATTTTAAAAAAAATAATAACAAAAAAAAAAAAAAAAAAAAAGAAAACAGAAAACAAAACCCACAAATCTTTTCAATAAATCTTACTCCAGAGAAATGTTCTCAAGTATTGAAACTGAGAAGCAAAAGGTGATTTTATGAGCAGTTGTAATAAATTGAAAAGAAATTAGTTTAAACATTTTTTATGGTAATGAGCCATTCCAGAATACAATATGTATTAGAGAATTTGGAACTTTCATGATATCTGATAATCCTCTTTTGTAAAACAGATAATATATTTAAATCTTCTTGGCAAGGTCCTACATGAAGCAGGATTTCCTACAGATTATTTTCCCAGGTAGCTGCAGGTTCTAGCTGGATGTTTTCTGAGTAAATGGAGCATTTCTAAGGAGTCTGATCTGTGTAGATTCTCTAGTGTTTAATAATATCTAAGTTATGATGCTGGTTTTGCGTCAGTTTGAAAATTGTGTTGGAGATTTAGAGAGTGTGCCTAACAGGCATGTAATGCTTTCTGAGATATCCTTGTATCCGATACAGAGAGGACCCTTCTCTTGTGGTAGGTGAGGGCTAGCAGAAAACTGTAGGATAGTTCAAATATTAGAACAGCCCATGCTCAGATAAGTAAATCATGGCCAAAGACTCTCTCCATGTAAACTAGTTTTTATGAAACTTGGAGAAAACTAACACTTTTGAAGGTGTCTGTCAAATTTTGTTTAAATCTGTCAGCAGTTTCAGACATGATGGTGTCCAAAGACTCATTTTCTTATGAAATCATGCTCAAATGCCATGTTGAAATAATGTGCAAACACTCAAAGTCACAAATGTTAGGTTGGGAACAAGCATGAGGAAATAATATCCATTCAGTTTCTGTGAGTTCTCTATTAGCTTCAGTAGCCCCTCTAACATCTGATTAGCCTTAGCAAACTGCAGATACTCTCTGAGAACTACAGTAACAGTCCAAGACCTGGTTTGGGTCCCATGGGGTTTTCTTTTGTGTTTTTTCCCCTTTATTTTATACAGCAGTAAACAGCTTGTGCTCAGTATCTACACCTTCAGGGTACTTGTTCCTGAGAAGCTTGTGCCTCGCATCTTTTAATATGTTGCTTATGCATGGAAAATAGATCTTTACTTATCTTAGGTTCCCAGGTCAACACTGCACCCTGCAAATAAGGATGTTTATATCCTCACTAATGACACTTTATTCTCAGAATGAATCCATGACTCCTGTTCATGAGGCTTTGTAATGTAAATAACAACAGACACCCATTGCTCACTCTTCACAGTTCATCAGAAAAACTGTTTGTTTTGTTAACTCAGCTGAGGTATTTTATCTGTTATTTTATTTTATTTTGAAGATTTTTTTTTTTATATGGGGCTACTATTAACCTACTTTGATGTGTGACTGACTTGTCCCCCATACCTAAATAAACAGTGTTCCTGGGGTTTGTGTGTGTTGGTACTATCAAACCATAATTCAGAAAGAGGCAATACTGTCAGCACACTACAAATTAATAGAATAGCAAAATCTGTTGTAATAAAACAAACAAACAAAAAAAAAAGCCATTTCCATGATTCCAGTTGTCTTCATATGATTTGGAATGTAAAATTCAATAACACATGCGAAAAAAAAACAAACCCAAGCCTGACTGTTTCTGAAGCAAGAAAGTGCAGGCTGTTTTATGGGAATCTTTAACCATAAACTACCTACTGAGCCCTGTAATTTACTTACACTGCTTACTGGGAGGATGGTGTCCCAGGGATTTTAACCTTGCATCCAAAGAGTTTCAAGACCTCCTAATTATTTCCATAATATTGTCAAAAATATATGGTGAAGCAAATTGAACAGGAAGGACAGAATGCCCAAGATAGTTACTTTAATAGAAAGAGGAAGTCTGACTTATCACTAGTTTACAAAATGTGAATACAGCTTTTTTTTTCATCAGACTTTTTTTGATCTAGAATTTAGATTTAGATTATAAAGAAGTGGAAAATGGAAAGAAATATATTGCAATCTTACTGCCATATATGAGATGCATATCTCTTAGTCTGGTGTTTTTCCTCACTACAACAAGAAAGAAAATAAAAAGACAAACCCACAAATTTCTTCATTTGCTTGTGCCAGTAAGATCAATTTCTTTTCTACACAACAGATGATTTTTCATTTTTTCCATTTTTTTAAACTTTACTGTTAACAAATCCCCTTTACATTACTTCCAGTCTAAAAAGTTTCTCTATTTTATTTTAATGCTTTCAGTCTCAATAATATTTGTTTAATAAAAAAAATATATCATAGCTCATTTCCTCTGAAAACTCTGAAAAGTCATCAATGCGCATTCTGTTTTTCCCAGATTGAGTCTTTGGACTAATTCACAAGGAGGAGAGCTAGGTATCTAACTCTACAGAGAACAATTTGGATAATATATGTAAACAGACATAAATATCATGTAATATTTAAAAACATTAGAATAACAGTGGAACTATACAGAGAAAACCTAAGTCAATTGAATTGTCCTCTGGAGATGCCTGTCTCTTTCAAGGAGCCTTGGATAACTGGAAGCAACTCCAGCTGCCTCAGCTGAATGCTTAATACTTAAGTGTCATGTCCCTGTCAGAAATTTCCTACTGTTACATGGATGTTTTTCAAATAGTATTTAAAATACAGCTATATAATAAAGCCTTTCTTCCTTTCTCTTTGAAAAAATAACACTACCAAGTTGGAAAACAGGGTAGGGCATCTGATTAATAGGGTAAAATGAGATCCCAAGACTTCAGTGAACAACTTACATAGCTGAAGACTGGCTCTTTTGCCATTAGATGTTTCCTGGATCAATATTTCTCAATAATAAATTATATTAGCAACTTTTTCCTATTGTTTGTTAGAGAATAATTTATCCTTTCTTTGATATGCAAAAGAAAAAACATTTTTGAAAACAATAAGGTAATCATCTCTGAAATACTTTACAAATTAAAGCCATATTGTACTATGTTGATGTTCTGAAGAATAATAGAATACTGATTTAAAATCTTCTGTCTCTAGTAATTCCATTTTTTTTCAACTGACTGTGGTACTCTAGTTAGTAATAATGTAAGAAAATGTTTTCTGGAGAGATGGACAGAAACTAAACTACAGGCTTATTCTGCATTCTAGTCAAGACTATGAATCACGGTTTTTTGCTACTTCCTCTCTTTCTCTCTGGCTCTTCAAAAAGGTCTACTTGTCTTACAGCTCCAGAGCCAGGGGATTCACTTTCTTTCCAGTAGTTCTGTTTTGTTATGTATTAACTTTCATTATTTTTATTGTCTTTTGTCCTGGGTTCAGCAGTAGCAGTAATTTTTCTCCTTCTTAGTAGCTGGTGCAGTGCTGCGCTTTTGACTTTCAGCCTGGGGACAGCTCTGATAACACCAATGTTTTTAGTTGTTGCTCAGTAATGTTTACTCTGACCAAGGAGTTTCTGAGTCTCATGCTTTTCCAGGGAGGAGTGGAAGTTGGGAGGAGCAGAGGCAGGACACCTGACCCAAACTAACCAAAGAGGTATTCCATATCACAGCACATCATGCCCAGCATATAAACTGAGGGGAGTTACCTGGGAAGGCTAGATTACTGATTGGGTCAGACTGGGTATCGGTTGGTAGGTGGTGAGGTGCTGTATTCTCTTCCTTTGTTATTTCCCTTATCATTATTATTGGTGATAGCAGCAGTGATTTGTGTTATACCTTAGTTACTGGAGTGGTCTTATCTCAACCCGTGGGAGTTATATTCTTTCAATTCTCCTCCCCATCCCTTCGGGAGCAGGAAAAGGAAGAAGGAGGGGAGTGAGCAAGTGGCTGCCTAGTTCTGAGTTACCAGCTGGGCTTAAATCACACCACCTTTGCATGAAATTTTAGTGACAAACAATAATTCTTAAGAACATTTGCATAACAGCACATTAACGCTAGTGCTTCTTTCAGACCATTTGTTTCATTTTCACAAGGATGACTAGAAACTGTGAGTTTACCATAGACTAGTAGAAATACACGTATGGTATGTTTTGATAAGCCCTTTATGAGTTTCGAAAATGGGAGATATTCCTTAATTGCCCTACTGGTAATTCTAGAGTTAACTTTCAGACACAGATGACAAGACCTTGCAAGACAACTTCAGTTCCCCAAACCTGTGACATGGTGAAAGATAACTCACTGCGTCTCAGGTAGCTGTATTCTAGGTCAGGATTGGGTTCCCTGGGAGGGGGAGAGACTGTTTTAGTGTCTTGAACTGAGGCAAAGGCAAACTGAAAACTCAAAGCTAAATTTCAAGTGATATACTTTTCCTCCATGGTGATCCCATTTAAATAGAGCTACAGTGATCATTCTGGACCTAAACGTTGCCTGAAAACCTATTCAAAAAAGGGCTTTTTTCAAACTATAACTAAATCCCAAGCCTGTATTTGTAGATGTTGTTGAACCTTAATTAAAACTGAACAAAACAAACAAACCCAAAAGGAATGTTTAGTTGAGAATTAAGAGCAACAGCTTAGTGAAATGCTAATGTCCTCTAAAAGGACTTAATTTACATCAGTGAGGATGTGCAGGGTGCCCACTAGAAGAGTGGCTTCAGTCACACATTTCCCTGTCCCCTCTGCACTCAGTGCTCTATGAGCCTTTGTTTCTATACTGGGGGACATACTGTGCCGTTTTTCCCACCCCAGCTTGGACTTGCTCAGCACAACGACTGAAGTCTGCTTAGAAGAAACTCTAGTTAAAATGATCCTAGGGGAAAAGGGTCATATAATGTCATGACATTAGGCTGTATTGTCACTCTAATATCAAAACAAAATATTGCTCCTTGCTGTGTATGAGATCTCAAACTACTTATTTACAGTGTTTAAGGCTAGGTAAACATTTTTAAATTTTACCAAAGGTGTAAAATTGTAAACATCCTATCAGGCAAGCAAAGAGTTAAATACTGTGTTGGACTCAAAGTATGAATGATTGCATCAACTGAAGTCTGTGTCAAATACGATGTGATTTGTAGAGCTGCGTGAGAGAATGTCAGCCTTCTTTGTTCACCAGTCTAGTTTAGTGTCAGTGACTTTATACAGTCTAGCAGCAGTCATGAATATTCTCAAGAGTAGCTGGGTGGCACATTCACAGAGAGATGTACAGTGGATTGCATACAAAACCAACAATATTTTTGAATAATGTTACTAAGGAGGTAATAAATCTGCCACCACTTTACATGTTTTAAACTCATTTGTCCCTATTTGAATCTTAGCTGTGTTTATTGCAAGCTATTGTTTTAGCCATGGCATCATTATTTTCCTAGTCAGAATCTCCAAATTTGTTGAAAGAAATACATTTTAGGCTAATTTTTAACCTGAAATAACCTCCTTGCTATATAAAAAAGTGAAATAGCCACAATAAAGCATGATTGATCATAACATGTATTTTTGTTTAAAGTAAGTGTCCTTTGGGTCAATTATCAACCTTAAATGTAGCATCCACAGGAACTCTGTAAAAAGCAGGTTCTTTCTAAAGAAGACATGAATTGTCTAGCCAATCTGCCAATCTATATAAAAAACATTTAGCAAAACTGAAATGATCAAGTTCTGGCTTGCTCTGTAATTTAAGACATCATAACCAGAAATCATTACAGTAGTGGTTTGGAAGATAAGCACAAGGAAGAGACTTGTGGTTAAAACACAGACTTAGAACACAGGAAAAGAGTTTTCTATTCTTGGTCTGGGTGCTGACTTCAGTAGCCATGGGTGACTTACAGCTCCTGAAAGGTGAGTGTCCAGAGATTCCAGTGACTTCATCTAGAATGTGGTCACTCACCATTTCTGACAAACAATCCCTTGCTCTCTCTATAATTTAGTTTTCTGGTTATGAAATACGTTTAGGCATGGTCAGTTTGGGAGTGAGGGGAAGCAGTGTCCCTTATTTTATATCTTTTTAGTAGTTTGCCCAAGGCAGAGCTGTATAAGATAGGAAAGACAGACCTACAGCATCACTAAATAAATTATTCACAGTTTACTTTCATTATTTATTAATGACACTACTAATACAAAATGTGTTGTTGATTCCTTCCTAAAAACTTTCACATTTTTTCAATCATTAGGCACAGGATGGGTTTATGGCCTTTCAGCAGCCTGGTACTTCAGGAATAAGGCTCTTCTCCCAACACCTCAGAACAGGAATTAAGAAATGGTGGTTTATAGTGCATTAGGGTAAAAAACACACTCTGGTGAACATCTTGTATGTCTGCATTCTCTATAGCAGCTCTTTCTTAGGTTAATACTTATAGAAATTCTGTGATCTTGCTCTCTTTTTTCGTTGTTCAATTTGTGTGAATACTTTACAGTTATCATCCTACAGTCACAGAAACATATTTGTGCTCTGTATCTTACATACACATACAATGTAGGTGCATTTCTAGCTATACACACATATAAAAAGAATTAATTTCATATAGTAATGAAAAGCATGAGACCTCTGGAGTACCTACTCTGGATTTCTTACCAATTTTACTATAGATACAGGTTTATTTAATCAGGTGGATATCTATTTGCTCCACTTCTTACATAGTAATCTATGGCAAAAGATGAGCATGTTGTCATTACCTAGAAATCTTTCTGTCTGATATTCCTTTTCAAAAATACCACCTGTATTTTCAGGTTCCAGTGGTAAGATTATAAATAGAGATTACAGAATATTTAATAAGGTTTGAGATTTTAAAACTTCCTCATCACCCTCTCCAAAGACTGTCACACTTTTATTAGCAAGGATCTTAAAATATGATATTTTAAAAATTGTGAAATATTTACTGGCTAAGCATAGTCTAAATTACTTTGGTGTTTGGTATAAGTTTCCCCAGAGAAAAATATTATCAGTAAATGTAATTAATTTGGTGAAGCAATGTATGAAAGGATACGCAACAGTCAACTCATTAATTTCTGCTGAAGGAATTATTTACAAATATTCACCTAGTTTCCCAAGACTTGTTAATGAGTTGGAAAAAATGTTCACATTGTATAATGGTTGAAAAATGGTTCCTGCCATTCTAAAATAGTATTCCCTTTTTTTTTGATTTCAAACAGAAATGTTAACTCAATTGCATCTGAGTTAATGCAATTTTTTCAACAGATAATTTATTTCCTAAAAACTGAACTTTGAGTCAGCTGAAGTTAGTAGTAGATTTACCTAAAAATATCAGGTAACTTAGGGTAAAAAAAGAACATGTCACAAAACCCATCATTTTTTAATTTAATTTTAAAATAAGTTGCCTATAGGTAATTTTCAAGGGTTAAAAACTGAATTAAATTTCAGTTTATTATGCCTGCAATATATTTGCATTTGCTTTACCAAGGAAATTTTTGTTGACTGGATATATTTTCTCTTTTTTTTTTTTCTCTAAGGTACTACACAAATCTTTTATTGTTTCCATGGTTTTGTGGCTTAGGCTGTTTTCTGAGAATATTTCATCTCTGTTTTTTAGACTTTTCTTTGAGTAAACTGTTCCATCAGTAACATGCAATAGATGAGAAAGGCTTCTTTTTACTAATGCTTTCTTTCAGAAGGTTTCAATTTGCTAACTCCATAGAGAATTTCTACATAGATTGAAAATATCAACACTCTCACATGGAGACCAACATTTGAAAAGCATATTTTAATTGTATCCTTTCACTATCTTTCTGCAAAAGATTCTTTACATGTAATTCTACCTTTCCATCCATTGACTACTGTGAGTTGACAGTGTGAGAGCTTCTTTTTTGTATTTTTGGCTTCCTGCTTCACGTTGCCACTTTTTTGGCATTTGCTCAGATAATTTTGTTTTGGGAATGATGACCCAAGATCAAATCATGTTAATAAACTTCATCAAGGGTCAGATTCAGTTGCCTAAATGCAGCCATCTCATGCCATTTTTACCTTCTAGGGTAACCAGAATATCTGCAAGGAGTTAGCAGATAGGGCATGGGCCCCTCAGGATACCCATGCCTTTCTGGAGTGCCTGATAGAGGTCTGAGAAACATCCTTTGAAGAAAATCCTAAACTAAGGAAAAAACAACATTCTCATTTACTTTCTTGCAACATGTATTTTTGACTCTTGTGCTGAAAATACACAGGTATTTTCAGGTTCTTTGCTGATTTTTTTTATTTTAGCCTTAATGAAATGCAATCTCTCTGGAAGTACCCAGATCACATTTAATGCTGATGTCAGTGGTGACATAGATACTAGTGTGAGTAATAAAACAGGGAATTGAACTAACATGGGTTTCACCATGTTCATACAATAAAATGCAACCTTCATGGTCTTTTTACAGTCAATCTTCTTAAAATTTTTCAGCATTATGAGGTCATATATTCAGACAGTTCTGTAAGACTGTGTCCACTAACACAGAAAGCCACAGTTACAGAAAGATTTATGTTAGCAAAATAAAATAAAACACAAGAGAACTGTTTGTAGATAAAGTATCATTAAGTCACTTATCCATAAAGGCACTAAGTGACAGCAATTGAAGGTAGAAAACAAGAGGTCAGGGTGTAATAAAAGTAAGCAACACTATTTTTGTTGAGTTTCAACATATCCACTGTAAGTTTTATGAATTTTAAGTACGAATGGAATGCTGTGCTTGCCTAATTGGGGCTTCAGCTTGGCTATGGGCCAGTCAGGACTATAGGGACTCAAAAAACTAATAGCACTACAAACCCATCTATGTTCTGCAATGCTTACTATCCAGTTTTAGAAAATGATCAGAAAACTTGGGACAGCTATGGTGTGTTGAAGTTTTCTCTTGACATTTGAAGCTACTTGTTATTTGTGGCTTGGTTTTGTGCCAATTAATTATTTCAATTGCAAAGTCTTTATTCTTTATGCTGGAAATTGTAGAGGCCATCAAAATTACAGGAAGTCTTCTGAAAAAGTCAGGGATTTTACGTGTTAGATTAACAAAACCAAACATGCTTTAAAGATGTCAATAACTCTGAAAGTTAGATAGATTTTGACAGAAAATTTGGGTTTGGAACTTAATGAATATTATTTATAAATCAAAACAAAGTAAGTTCTTGGAGATACATTTTGTTTATCCAAAGTAATAAGAATTGAAGTGGTACTAAAGGTATTGAATACTAAAAATGTTTTAATTGTGAGATTGTTATTTTTAATGCAGCTATTTCCTAAACTCCATTTCAGAGCATTGCTTTTGTCTTAAAACTGGTTTTGAGTAAAGTCAATGAAATCTGGCTTTCAGAAAACTGACAATTCATAATTATGTCAAAAATACAGCTATAAACAGTAAGCAAGTTTTTGAACAATTTATAACAGTTGTAAATATTTCTCTGAGCAGCAAAGCCAAGTCTCCTGCAGCTTTACATCTTATGTGTGACTTGTCCTTTGTCTCACAAGGTTTGAACATTTACAGTAGTTTCTCCCACACAGATTCTCTTGCAACTGATAAACTATTTGAGTTCATGTGACACAGGATACTTCCATGAATGTAGCCCTACATATACATACACAAAAGATCTCCCGTGCAAACAGCACAAATCTTGTAACTGACAATTCTTTAGTAAATTAGTTTTGTTGCATATAATCAGACACAATTCTTCTCCTGCTGTCTGAGCTTAATTTTAATTCATTTTGTTATTTTATAATTATATCTAAGTCTCTTTTGGGTTCTCTAAATCAGCCATACAACTGTGTCTTGATTAGTGTTATTTAAACTGCTAAAATAATTCTGATTAATTACAGTACTTTGTTTATAGTTAAGATCATAGCAAGGGAACAGGAAGAAAAAAAATACACAGGTTTTCTTTTCTTTTTTTTCTTTTTTTTTCCCCACAAAGTTATATCAAGTGAAAATTAAAATCTAAAAAAGTTAAAATGCTGGAAAGAGCACTGCTGAAGGAGCAGCAAAAACAACATCCTGCAGCTCTGAAATGTAAAGTATTTGTCCTGAGGCTGGAGGACTGAATCCCAGAGATCAACAAATAGCTCTTCCTTTTCCTTGCTGTGGCATATTCTGCCAAAAATGCTAATTAAGCTGTATATTTATGGTGACTATGGCAGTTTAGAACAATGTAACATGCGCTATATGCTGTACATCGCAGTGTAGTTCAAATAGTAAACCTACAAGCAAAGAACACTCCTGAAGGTAGAACAAACAAGGAAACATCAATATTATTTTAGATATTAATGTAATTACACTGTGGATATTGTCTGCAAACCCATATCGAGGATATGGCAAGGGCAGTGGCAATGCGTAAACCACTGGTATAGCAGACTCACCGCTGAGGCATTCTTTTGATATTTAGATACAATAGGGGCAGGCCAAACTATCATTTGTCAAAAGATACCCCAGCCAGCACACACTGACTTTTTCAACCTTCTTGCCTGCACCCTCCTGCCCTGAACTTCTCATTACAACTCCCATTTACCTCATTCAGATTGCATTACTGGTAATGCTAATATCTCCATATTTCCTCCAAAGCACATTTTAAAGCAATTATTAGAAACTCGCTTCCTATTTCACTTCTCATATCAAAGTACAAAGTACATCATTTTAATATAATTAAAAATCCATTGGCAGTCAAGGCGTACCACAGATGGAACGCTAATCAGTTCATATTTTCCTGATGAGAGTAACTTTTCTGCTCAGTTTTGACCTGAAGAAAGCAGGAAAATGGACAAAATTATTAACTCTCCCCTGCTTTCTGTGAGTCTGGAAGTAAATGTGAAGACATAATACAAACCGCCATTAAGACTTGAGAGGTGCAGACACCACAGACTACTCTATGTATGGCAGTGACACAGAACAAGATGACAGTATTAATTATAAACTCTCTAAATGAGCTCATGAATCTTCTCATTCTTTAAACCCAATGAATTGTTAATTAGCTATCTAAATGTTCAGTGAATTTTGCTGGTTTTCCTGGTTTAGTTTAGAAAGATAAATCACAGTACACAGTATTTCTTTTTTTTTTCTTTCAAAATCATTGTTGTTTTCATGTGTGAGAAAATGCACAGCCAGGGAGCATGCAGCAAGAACATGGAGTAAATGATACTAGTAATAAATCTTGTGTGTACATAATGAATCTTAAGCCTAGGGTAAAATGGTAATACATTACCTGTTACAGGATGAAACACGGTTACAGGAAGAAACACAGAAAAACAAATACTAGAAAAACTATATGAAAATCTTAAACTGAGCTGTTGTATTAAGTTTATTAGAACTCAGGATGTCGGTTAGCGATGAAATGGATCCAGCTAAACATCTAGCAAAATTGTCATTATTTCAGTCTTGGTGGACAGATGAGGAAACTTGAAAGAAGTGGGCCAAGCATCAAGAAAAGGAACTGTCTAATCAACGCCATTAACAATCATGACTTTATCACTGGGTTTTGAGTTGAAATCAGAAAGATATAAGAAAATAAGACAACTTCAAAGGAAAAAAAGCCATTTATTCTGCTGTTCACACAGATGAAATGTTCCAATTCATTTTCTTAAAACAAGTTCCAAAGGAAGAGCAACTCATGAATTGCTGCCCAAGATATAAATCACAAATACAGTTTCCAGGAGAGGGCTCCAAAGGAACGCTTGTACTTTAGGGAAACTGCCCAAACGTTACAGCCCCACTCTGAGAAACAGTTAATTAGTGACTAATTAAAGGACTCATGCCCTTTTGAACCCTCTCTACAAATCTGTGTGCCATAATTCAACAGAAAAATTAAAGCTATAAGCTAACATGGAGCATCAATGTTTTGACTTCGAATCATATAACTAAAATATATACATCAAAAAATTGAGACAATCATAATAATTGTCTCAATATATTATTAGATTTTTACATAATATAACATAAATATATAAATAATGTAAATATAATAATATAACATAAATATATCAATAATACAAAAATTCATTGCCTACTATATAATAAGAAATAATTATCTCCCATATATTTTCCTAAGCCAAACGTTTCTGTGCAAATAGAAGCTGTGTAGTTCTTATAGAGGGACAGCAAATAACTAGACTATTTACATTCTTCAATTGTAAAGAAGAAACAGAGTGGAGTTCAGATACACATACGAGATATTTGTATAGTTTTTAACTAATGACCAAACCAAAATAATGGTTGAAACAAGATTTTAAATGAAATACATCCTTAAATGTTTCAAACATTTAAATGAGATATAGATTTAATGGAGATGTTCTTCTAAATCTTTTAAAGTATGCCATATTTTCCCACTAATTCTACTACTATTGTCTTTAATATTTGTGAATTGTATTGAATGGCCTGAATTTATATTCTCAGCCAAACAAATCAGATTTGGATTAAATTTTCTTAGATGTTGAGTGTTTTGATTCTGTGTTTCATTTAAACTCAGAACAGCATCAGATTCAAGATGAACAATGATTTAGGTTTGAAACCAGGATCTAGGGTTTGGCCCTGTCTTCAATTTATTGCATAAAGCTGGCTCAGGGATTTTTAAAAGTCTCTGATGAACATTGTGAAAGATGGATGAGGTGAAATTCCCAGGCACAAAAAGTACGGAGGTGTAACATATTACTGTATAATGTACTAAACTCAAAGACACAGCTTATTCCACTCAGACATAGCCAAAAGAGTCACTGATGCCAAAAATCCAGAGGAAATATAAGGTTAGTTTTGAAATTTTGGTTTACTTCCAAGTATTTTCCATCTTCAGGCACACAGCTAGCCAGAGCCTATAAAAAAGTGTGGAAACCTAAACAGTAAGCCTGCCATGCTGACCTCCCATTTATAACACCCTTCGTATGATGGGAAAAGTTTCCCTGTGCAGTCCCTCCAGCCTCTGAAGCTGCATGGACTGTCTGAAGGACCTCACATTGACTTTGTTATGAGATTGTACATAGCAGCTTGCAGAAGCAGGCCACAGGACTTCCTATTAAAGCAAAGTGGGACACAAAATGTGCATGCCTATCATACACTCTGATCAACTGCTCAGAGGTGCAAATGTATGTCAGCTGATGCCTGAAGCAAAATAAAGGTAGAGTCCCTGACCTGGACTTATTCTTCAGGAACATTATTTCTCTGCCTCTCTGAGGATGATTCTTGACACACACTTCTCCAATTTTGAAGAAAACACTACTTATGTATTTTGAAGACAACACTACTTATGTATTTTGAAGACTTCAAAACAGACTCACCTAGCTTTCTGGTGGTACATTTCAAGTTAATGTACTTTGGTGCTATGAAGATCCCTTTCAGTAACAAATATAACAGGTGCCTTCCAAGGCCTATTTGCAAAGCTTGTGCATTTTATTAATGCTTATCTCAAGATTTACAATGCAATACAAAATGCTTTATTACTGGATGGCTAATCTACTAATCAAAACATTGAATTTCAAAGAAAAGACACAGATGTTACTGTAACAAAGTCTATGTCTTTTGAAACATCTTTCCTCTTATGAATCTCAAGCTTCACTAGGACAGTCTAAGAAACCTGAGTATGTTTGCAGGCTAAGAGCTATTTTTGTTCAGATACTTCCAGACTTCAAACCTTACTCATCATGAAATGGTTTTGTATTTTTTCAGTTCGCCTGGTGAACCATCTATGAGGGCTGAGTTAATCCATCTGAACCCTTCTGCTCATTCCAACTGCTGTTTAGCATTTTGATCTGACAGTTTAATGCTGTTCCATCACAAAATATATGCTCCCACTGAAAACAAACATTTTTCATATTAGCAAGAGACATGAGGTTATCTTGAGGCAATTACACCCCAGAGGGATTACAGGCACTTATATCATGATAACCTTATCTTCAGTGTGCCTTATTAAATAATTACAAGACTGCCACAGCCAAGTATAAATACCCATAAGCTTCTCAGCTATGAGCTTATCACTAGACAAAGGTAAATATTTGTGTGAGCATGACAACCTCTATAGCTTGTTCTAAAGCATCTAAACAAACGTCAGCTTTCCATTTAAATGATAACAAACACTTAATGTTGAACTGGTTTTCCTCTAACAAACAGGATACTTGCCATTAAAGTGGGTCTTGCACTGAAGTCCAAGCTCTTTCTTAAGGTTTACAGAACCATTTGGATTGGAAGAGATCCCATCAGGCTCACCCACTGCATTATGAATCCCTGCTGAAGTCCCCTGAAATAGACAGGCCTACACTGACATTTTGTATTTATAAGTTTATATTTATTATACATTTATATGTCTTTAGTGTTTTATAAAATATCAGTGAATGTTATCACAATTAACAACATGACCTAGGAAAAAACATAGTAAATGGTGGGGATTTTCCCCAATAAACAGTTAAAATTTAACCTGATTGAAGTTTAAATCAAGGTAAAATGATTTGACTGTTTTTGGTTTCCTGTCAACAAATCACTGCCTTCTGGGCATGTGACATACATGAACTTTTCAAGTAATTCAATATGTTGATAGATTTCGCAAATCCAGTAGTCACTTGATACAAAATATAACTATTTTGTCACCTTCAAGCAGAGATCCAACTTGTTAAAATGGACACAAATTTGAACTTACAACCTATGCTGTTCCCAAATGTTCACTTCTTCAAGAAGACACGCTTATCCCATTCTTGAAGAGAGATCTGGTTAGGAGAGGAGTATTTATGTATTGTATTCATTTTTCATAAATCCACAGTGCCTAGAACTAATCAAAATATCCTCTTCCAATTGCTTGCAGACTGACAGCTACCAGTGTATTAATCACTCAGCTTGCTCAGTACGACAATGCAATATTACAAATGCAATATGGTCCCGTGTGTCCTCCTGTTTTCATTTCTTAAAATAACTTTGCTTTTGGGAGCACTGCCCATGATAACAGACAATGAAATGGATGTCAATAGCATCACCACCTTGAGCAAGCCCTCCCTCTCTTCCAGTCTGTACCATGATGCTTATTCCCTCCCCATTACTATCGCCCCCTCTCTCCCCCTTCCCCCC
>NDXB01013325.1:15906-28087 GCA_002631895.1 Agapornis roseicollis | reverse complement strand
ATAAAAAGTAAAAACTATGTTCATGTTCTGTCAAAGATTCCATGTTTTAAGAGGGTTATATCTCATTATGCAATATTACTTCACATTGACAAGAATCACATAAACATATTTCACAAGCTTCAGCTTCATCAACAGTTAGGCTTCTGGTATTCATATTTGCGGTTATTTAAATGCTTAAAGACAGGGACTTGTCCATGATACTTACAAGTATGTGTTAGGAGCTTCTGTCCTTCTCTGATGCCTCAGCTGAAGCTGTATTCCAGAAAGCCCTACTTTGACCTGATGATTCTCTAGAGGCCTGAATTTCTGTCTTCTGCACATGGCTTGAGCCATTCCTTTTGAGTAATGTCTAGATTCTGTTTAAATCCTTTTAAAATCCAGACGTTGGATGAAGCTGCTTTTGGGATCTGATTTTGGCATGTCTTGCGAATAGTTCGCCCAGAGGCAGTACTGTTTGGCATTTGATATGTCAGGCTACTTTATTTAATGATAATAATAAAACAGGCTGTTCATGGTCAAGTACAGTATGGTGGTGTGTTGAGTTTATTTGTTCTCCAGTCATATTATATGCAAAATATAAATCTGCAAATAGACATGTGACTTTAGGACTCCCGTCCTCAGCTCAGGGGATGCAACAGCCATGCTTCTTGTCTCCCTGTCTCCTCCGAGACCCCATGAATTTGCACTTCGAGTTGCAGCAGAGGAACTGAAGCCAAGAGTAAGCCACAATTAATAAGTATCCTGTGATGGTTTTGTTTGAATTCCCTGTCACTGTAGAGGGAAATGTAAGCATCCTTACTTTCTCACAAGTTTCTCTGAGCAGATAGATGTCTTGCATTTTAGTAGGGCTACTTGGTCCAAAGCAAGTTTGACACTAATACAGTTTCATGGTTTTGGCAGTCAGATTCTGATGGCTACTGATGGCATATGATGATCATGGTACATTATTTGGAAAGCAAGGCTTCTTAGATCTCCCGGGTTATTAGTCAAGACATTAGCTACAAGACTACATTCTTGTTTGTTGGTTTGTTTGGGTTTTTTTTTTTTGTTTGTTTTTGTTTTTTATCCTGTAGTTATGACAATAAAATTAGGGATTCCTTCCCCCCAGCCCCAGAATTAAATTGAAGTAATGAAAAAGATTAGTATCATTGCTAAAAGTGATAGTGTGACCTTTGGAATCACTATTACCATGATTAATTGTCTGTTTGTTCCCTTTATTCTGGCCTCTAAAAGTCTGCAGATTACCTCTCAGACCAGAGAACTCCAGGGATGGATAAATAAGAAGTTCCTGTCTAGCTGGCTAGTTTCCTCATCCAGTTGGAATTCAAATGCAATTGTGTCTTTACCTATGTTCGTTTATTCCATCTCTGGATGTCTTTGAACCTTTGAAACATTAAATGTGTAGGTGAATGATTAACACAAAGCTTTCAGTATGGATTCGTTTGCGTGGTTTACTTTCTCCTGTGCCATTAGGAAAATCAGGCAGATTATAGACTAGTGTATTAGAGAGGGTCAGGCTGGAGTCACAAATCTGAAACAGATAATCAGGAAAATTACTGACCTGGCTTTGAGCCAGGTGATTTTCTTCTCTGTTATTTCATTAGAAACTTGGCTGATGTCCCATTATTAAGTGAGAAAGATGCCTTCTGAAAGCTAAGCTTGTATTAATTGCATCCAAGTTTGGATTTTTTTTGTGATCTGTGTAATAATATTTTAAATAGACTGTATTTTGTTGAGATAAGGAAATTTTATTTTGTCTTTTATGTTACAGAAGAATACATTTCTGTTCATGTTTTACTGACAAACAGAAATGCTTAATTAGAGACTTTAAATATTGGTGTCAAGCCTAGTAAATTTAAAGATAAGACCCAGTGAGTCTAAAACATTCTGACACACTTCCAGATTTTGTTAAGCAAGGAGACAAAATCTAATAGATGGCAAGTGCCTCAATTTTTTCTTGGTGCCAGGCTGAGATACCTCAGTAAGGCCTTATCTACTATCTGATCGCAATTATGATGTATGCAGACAGTGTCAAAAACTTTTGTGATCATAAAAATAAAAAGCATTGGTTCCTCCAACCCAAACCAGCCTGTGATTCTATGATTTGCCTGTTTTTTATCAGAACCATTATATTGGTTTGGAATTATAGATTTGCTATAGGGGGCACTGTAAATGAAATTGGTTTTTTTTTTCCTATTCCAGACATATGAAGAGCTGATGCTCTTTCTAGGAGCAAATTCTACAATAGCATTTTTTAATGATCTCTGAGGATATTATAATTCTTAGAATAGTTTTTACTGGATATTTGTTAATGCAATATTTGAATTACTAGGACAGGTAGATATTTAATTATTGAATAAAATTCTGGAAAGAGTATACTGTAAATTTAAACACTTGCATGCATTTTGTGTTCTTATTTCTTGCACAACCATACTGTTCATGGTGTTACGGCAGTTAATAGTTCCAATTACTGCATGTGTTTAAAAGCTCATGTCATGCTTTTGCTGACCAAAAAGCCAATGTTTGCCACACCATGACAGTATGTTAGTAAAGAAACGTCAAAATTTTACATGAAGCAGATCTAAAAATCATTTGACGCTGCTGCGTGGTGGCTTTAAATTTAATGGGATTGCACCAGTGTGATTGAAGGCATTTTGCAGTTAATTGTACCTGCTTGCATGGAGTGTGACCAGAAGTAAAAATAATTAATTAAACCTTGAGATGTAAAGAAAGAGAAGAAATGAGCAAGATGGGGCAGTTTTCCTTTTCCGATTTCTGTTCCATATGCTCCACAGTAGTGCTTCTCTCTGAGTAATGGGAAGAAGGTGTCATTTAAAATAACAATAGCCAGTAATTATTTTTACTATTTCTGAAATGCATATGTTTGAGTGGACCAGAATGCGAACAAACCTAGCTTTAGCTTTAATATTACTTATCTATTAAATTGATTTCTCTGTCAGTTACTCTCACAAAGAGTAAGGATGGGAATTGAGGGGAACCTAAGCGCTTATATAGTTGTAGAAAGGAGATTAGATTCATGCTGGTAAGCTGTTTGAGATGCTGTCTAACTGCATTTAAAGCAGGAGGTCATAGACTGATGCTCAAGAGTGGGATTAGCGGCCTCTAAACTATTCTGACTGAAGGTTGTACAAAATGCTGTTGAGTTAGGGAGGGGGAAATAATACAATTTTGCAGTTACTGGAAAAAGACCTGTAAGGTACTGGGCTGTGTCAGACTAGAACACTCACTCAGAAGAATGGTAAGGCATATTAGTTTTCCATCTGTGTTTTGGAGGTTAATGTAATTACTTAGACAGTGAGGTAACACAGGCTTCTAAGGGCAAGACTTGAAAGACCATATGGTGGTCTTCTGTGTCTAGTATTTCTACTTAGGTTCAGGTTTATTTATTTATTTGTTTTGCTTTTCCTTAGCAAACATCTTTCACCCAATTGTCACGTATGGAGATTATAAAATAAGAAATCCTCACCTTAAATACATAATTCTAATGAATGTAGCTACTTCTTTTTTTTTGGGAGTATATTGGTGTAAGTTTTTTTGTTTTGTTTAATAATGACATTCTTGTAATTGCACACATTTGCAATGGCAGTCAATATGATGACCTAACTCTGATCCTCATCAGTTGTTGTCAGTATGCATCTCTGATTTATTTTTTTTTTTGAAGTGCACTCTCATAATTAATCTTAAATTTTGTATCTTCTCTTTCATAGACGAATACATAAAGATACATATTTCTTTTTGAATGCTGACAAACTCATGACTACTGTCAGGAAGATCCTAGTTATTAACTATCTTTTTAGTTAATATTTAACTTTAATAAGTATTAATAACTATTAATACTATTAATTATAGTTCAGTATTAATTAATAATACTATTAATAAAACAGGAATTATTAATAACTATTAATATTGAATTATATAGTTAATATTTAGAGCATGACATTCAGTCCTTTACTGTCTGGAAAAACTTTCATATATAGCTGTTCCTGTTCCCCACTCCAACACACCAACCCTTAAATTTCAATATCAATATTCTCCCACAGAAATTCAACTGGAATTTTCAGTGAAACATTGACCTCTGTTCTATCACATAAAAACCAACCTAAGCACATACCCCACTTCAGATGCTCTTTTCTCATTTTTAGATTTAAAGTTGAGGGGAAAAAAGGGAATATTTGAGGTACTTGATAGTTCTTACATATTTTTGTATTGAAATATTTTGTTTGATAAAAAGTCTATTTCACCCTGAAAATTGGCTAAACCAGTGAAGCTTCAATGTGCTGTACTTTTTGGCTACTGTTTTTGGTGTCTCCTAATAGAATTGTTTTCCACTTTTGCAGTCAGAGATGGACATTGAATTCCATCACTATCTCTAAAAGTATTTGCATTTTGTGATGTTTAATTGTAGCTACACAAAGGCAAGAATTCTGAAGGAAACAAAGATTTGGTTTAGAATTTTTTAGAAAGAAATAATATTTTGAATATACTTAAGCTGGCTCAGGGTTGATGTCATGGTCTGATATTTGCAAGATGTGAACTTGTCAACTTTGGACTCATTACAGAACAAGTAAAACAGAGCTACTTCTTTTGCAGCTTCTATGCATACACCTTTGTGCTGACCTACAATGTGCTTCTCTTTTGTCCTGAATCATGTCTGAGCCAAGAACACTTGTATTGTGCTGTGTAGTGATTTTTTTAAACTTATGTGCCCAGTATAGCTAGGACTCTCTTACACTGTTATCTCAGACCTCTAAACAGAAAGAGTGTTGCCATTTTAATTCTGTATCACCTATCAGCAGAAGGCTCTCCTGATCAAAACATAATCTCTCATTTATTTTGACATCCTTTAAAGTATTTTAGCTGTGCTGCTTTTTCTCCAAACCTGTAAGGATTGTGTCATCCTTGAAATGACAAATCCTGTCAGTGCTTTTTTGTGAAGCATGATGCACAGTGTAGCTAAAGGAACTTTTTTTTGAATCCATAATGTATTATAATCAGTTACAGTCTTAACTGAAGGCTTCAGTAAAATTCATGCTCTTCCCTCCCCCTTCTTTCTTCTGTATCCTGTTGGTAATTGGAATCAAGAATGGTTCAGCTTTAAATGCATATCTATATGGTGAATTGGTTTGTTCCAAGTGTTCTTGGTGATTTCCTTGGGCACATTTGATTTTGTTCCTGATTGTCTTTCCAGGATGAAATGAAGATACATTTGAGGATGTTACTGTCTTTAGTACCTGTATTGGTACTAACGACACATTACACACACTGAGACGACTTCCCTGAGCCTTCTTGTATCCAAGTTTGTTTTTTCTGGCTCCAGCTCTCTCAGCTTCTCATTGTATGAGTGATGCTCCTGTTTCTTAATCATCTTCATGATTCTGTGCTTGACTTGTTCCAATATTTCTATGTCTTTGTTGTACTGGGGAGCCCGGAACTGGGTGCAGTACTCTCCCACTAGTACCAAGTACAGGGCAATAATCATAGAATCATAGAATAGTTAGGGTTGGAAAGGACCTTAAGATCATCTGCCATAAGCAGGGACACCCCACACTAAACCATGCCACCCAAGGCTTAATCCAACCTGGCCTTAAACACCGCCAGGGATGGAGCACTCACAGCTTCCTTGGGCAACCCATTCCAGTGCCTCACCACCCTCACAGGAAAGAATTTCTTTCTTATATCCACTCTAAACCTTCCTTGTTTAAGTTTGAACCCATTACCCCTTATCCTGTCACTACAGTCCCTAATGAAGAGCCCCTCCCCAGCATCCCTATAGGTCCCCTTCAGATACTGGAAGGCTGCGTCTGTCCCTTTTTTATAAAGACCTTTAGAGGTATCTTTCATAAAGCACCACATCCTACCAGCCTGCAAACCTCCCAAGTGCCCCCAGTGGTTTCTGATGCTTTGAACAGGTTTTACAAGCCATACAAGAGCAGACACACTAGACCTGCTATTTTAACTAATATAGCCCAGGATGTTTCAGATACCCAAGTATGCCTTTTGCCTCATGCCACCCCTAAGTCTCATACTATACTCAAGGGCACAGAACACACATGCATTATGTCTTATACCACCATGCTGACAGGATGCAGTGAAACACTTTGCTGTAAACACAACTCATAGAATCATATAATTTTGGTTGGAAGAGACTTTAAAGATCATCTGGTTCCACCCCCCTGACTTGGGCAGGAACACCTTCCACTAGACAAGGCTTCTCAAAGCCCCATTCAACTTGGCTCGTAACTGTTAACTTATAAATGATTTTGAAGGTAATGGGGTCCAGAGGAAATGCTGGTCGGTTCACTCCCAGGGGTACTAACATTAAATTGGCCATTAGTCCACATTAGTGGACTTCATGCAGATGCTAATTGTAGCCAAAAGTATGAAGTGCAAATTTCTGATTAATGCGATATCTCTACAAAAGTATGTCCTGGCAGATCTTTTCATGGCAGGTGTGTATTGACCTCTCTGAGTTATATTAACAGTTTAAAAGTAAAAAGTATAGGTACTGTTTCGAAGGGAAAGAAGGTTTAGAACATAATCCAAACAAAAATTTCACAGCATGTTCTAGGAATTGAATTTTGCACCTGATCTTTATATCTGGAATATTTATAACCAAATCAGTTCAGCTAAACACTGCTTTCTATTTTCTACTCCTCCTAAATCAGCCTCCTCTTCACACATGCTGAAAGAGTGCATGCTGAGTTACCTATGCTATTCTCTTTTATTTACTCTGTGAGACTTCTTCCTTTTGTCACCTTTTGCCTTAAAGATTTTCATTATTTTAAGTGTCTCTTTTTGCTCAAGTGGGGGAGAAAGAAAATAATACAGGGTTAATCAGTTAGTGACTGATTTTCTAGTTGCAGAACTTGTTACATCTTGAAATACTATATGCATATTGTAAAATACGAGGCCTTAAAAATTACCTTGAAATTTACAAGCCTGTGAAGTATGCTGAAATTAAAATTTATTCAGTAAAGATCTATTTTCTGAGGCTCTGTGTCTAAGAAAATTGTCAATCCCTATCACAGAATCACCAGGTTGGAAGGGACCTCTAAGATCATCAAGTCCAACCCATGCCCTACACCTCCACTAAACCATGTCATCAAGTGCCATATCCAGTCTTTTTTTAAACACCTCCAGGGATGGTGACTCCACCACCTCTCTGGGCAGACTGTTCCAACATTTTATTATTCTTTCCATGAAAAACTTCTTCCTAATATCCAACCTGTACCTTCCTTGGTGCAGTTTGAGACTCTGTCCTCTCGTTCTGTCCATTGCTGCTTGGTGAAAGAGACCAACCCCCACCTGTCTACAACCTCCTTTCAAGAAGTTGTAGAGAGTGATAAGGTCACCTCTGAGTCTCCTTTTCTCCAGGCTAAACAACTCCAGTTCTCTCAATCTCTCCTCATAGGGCTTGTGCTCCCTATATTCTAATAGAGTTTATATAATTGTGGTTAGGGCTGGAAGGGACCTTAAATATCATCCAGTTCCAGCCCCTTGCCAGGTCCTCTGCTAGGGACACCTTTTACTACACCAGGTTGCTCAAAGTCCCATCCAACATGACCTTCAACACTTCCAGGGATGGAACAGCCACAGCTGCTTCCAGTGTCTCACTACCTTCATAGTGAAGAGCTTCATGCTCTTAAATAATGTTTTGTTTGTATGACTTGTCTGTATATAGCTGATAATTTTCTACTAGCACATAGTGTCTATGTTTTTGATCTAAACTTGTTATTCAAGAATAGTCATTTGATTTTTAAATCTGGGGATATGACATCAGAATTGACGTATCATCACTGAAGTGAAATTCTACAAGAGCTAATATTATAAATTCCACTTTTTCTGCATGTTATTGATAATCAGTAGCAAACAATTATTGCTGCATTATAATTACAAGAGGAGTCAGTCTTCATCAGCATGCAAGCTATAATTTTTAGTCCATGTATAGGAAAATTTGTGCTGATTTTCTTTCTGAACTCTAAAGCTAAGATAGTGATTGCAACACTTGGATGGCTTGTTTCCTCAGTTTGGTTTATTCTGGTTGATTAGTTCTGTCTTTATGACTTGGAATAATTCATAGAATCATAGAATAGTTAGGGTTGGAAAGGACCTTAAGATCATCTAGTTCCAACCCCCCTTCTGTGTGTATTGCAGCATGTTAATATCCCTTTTAATTAGTTGATTATTGCTTGCATACACTGTGTAAAATGTGGCTTCATTGTGAGGAATCATTGAAAAATGCACTGAGAAGCATTCAATTCCTTTCACTACTAAACCTTTAATGTGTATAATAGAAAACAAGAGAAGTCAAGGTGTCCTTGCAATGGCACATCAGTTTTCTCTGCACAGGTTTATTTCTTCATTTGTTAGAATCCTATTTATGCAACTCCTTCAATAAAAAGGAAAAGGAATGCCTGTAGACTCACACTGTTTTAAGAAGGTTATATTTTGAATTTCTAAGTACAAAATTTGTACTTCCTGATAAAATAGGATCAGGTACTAGATGTTAGAAACAAATCATTTCCCAGGTAAGCCTTCTAAGTCCTTTCACATTTTTGAACATACATTTCATGTACAGTTTCTGTTCAGATAAAAATATTTATTTCTGTTGATAGATCTCATCTGCTCTTTCCTTGGCATCACTTGTATTTCTGCACATGACTTTAAGTCTGTTGCACTGAATCTATCTGAGAAGAGGTAAACCTTGGATTTTGTGTTCAAAACACTATCACTGCTATAGAATCATTCTCTTCTCTCCACCTTTTATTTTCAGCTATTCTAGAGCAGTTATTGCCTATTTTCCACTTGATAGTAAAGTTAAACGTGTGAACATCTCATTTTAATTAACTACCAAAAAGTAAGATCCATTTTTTAAAGTATTAAGAGAAATGAAATGAGACAAGTGGAATTAAGAAGGTGCTGACAGAAAGATGATTATTTGCAAGTTATTCTAACGAAAAAGTAATAAGATCAGTTGTTAAGTGTATTTCCTTGCAGTTATATTCTTTTTGTCTCCTGAATGTACCAAACCTCAAACCAGTACTTCAGCATGGTAGAATATGGTAGATGCAATTATTTCTGTGAAAGTAATAAAACAAATGGGTCTTAAATTATCTGTGCCATGATTTTGCTTGGGGCTTCAGTCTTTATGCTCTATATTCTTAGCATCATAAAAAATAATGGGCATGTACAGAAATTCGAATGCATAGATTCATACTATGTATCACTTCCTTATGTATCTGCAGATGGTGTCTATTCTTGACTATTATGTTTTAAAGGTTTCATTTTATGCTGGTTACAATACACTTCAGACTCTTGTATTTGATGGGGTAAATGTAGGGGAGTACAAGGATTCTTTGCAAATGATTCATTCAAGGATTTATATGTATGTTTTGTAAGCCATTTAGTTTCCAATGAAGACTGTAAATTGTTACCTTCCCTTATTGCTAGTTTTTTTTAATTTGGGTAAAATTGTTTCCTTGTTTAGTCAATAATGCCAGAAGTCTGATCTATTAAATGTTTGGATGCTTGATGTTGAAGGCTTTATAGGAGCATAACAAAATTAAACACCTAGAGGGAAATAATACAAGAGTTCATTTCTTATAAGTTTTGATTCAGATTGCAAATAAGCACTCATAATTTCAAGTAAGGAAAGTGAAAGCAGTGTATGTTGGAATTCTGCATGACCTACAAAGATAAAGATAGAAAGACATAGAGATTGTCGGTCACAATTGTGGGTTTCAATCATCAGTCACAAATTGAGCAATTCAATTAATCATGTCTCTGGAGTTTGTATGTTTCTTGTTGATCAGGAATTCCTATTGCTGACTTCTACAGATCTAAGTACCTTTTGGAGACATTAAAGCTCTAAACCAGGCAAAAAAAAAAAAAAAGATTACAAACCACTGTAAGAGAAACCTCATAGTCAGCTAACTGTGGCAAAAGATCAAGGCATTTGTAGACATCACTAGCAGAAAGATGTATCTTACTTTTGTCATCCTGCTGAAACTCCTCAAACTCTGGAAAGCATATTTTTCATGTCTATTTGAGAGGCAGCTGAAGTAAAAGTTTGACAGAGCTGTCTTTTGGAGGAAAGGAGTCTCAAAGTTGATGAAATAGGTAATATAAATTTCATTTTCCTTGATTTACTTCCCAGGAGTCGCTGGAAATGATTCTGATTTCACAGAGGCTATAATTGGTCAATCAGCATCATGTAGTGATTGTTCAAATTGATGGAAATATGTTTCTTGGTTTTAGTAGATAGTATTTTCTGACAGAATGTTAATGAAGCAGGTCAGCCTTGAGAACTAACTGAAGCAGAACTTATTACTGGTTTAACTGCTTGCATTCTGTCTCTGGATATACTTTCATAGTGGCATTTAGGATTTCAGAGCTTCATCCTCTAAACTGATGAGGTGAGAAACTGGCTCATGTTAGTAGTTATTTCCAGGTATGTTCAAAGCTATGGCTCTAGAACCCTGAACAGCAATTTTCAGGAATTTTGGAAATTAACTGTTCAAGCATTAGTCTTGCAAATAATAAACTTTCTTACGAGTAATCTGACCTACTTCGGCCTTCTGTTTATGGATATGGTGCATGCTGTTTCACTCCTTTGAAGAGGTAACTTACCTATAAGGAGCTCAATCTGCTTGACTGAGCTATTAAAAGAGAAAGAGAAAGCTTAATAGGAATGTAGGTGACAAATTTCATTCTTCCTGACTAAGGACTATTATGATGAGTGAAATCGAGGAAGGTGAATAATGTGGTACATTCACTTGAAATGATGTATGCTGTTTTTTCACGGTACTGCTCTGTTTCAATGTGCAATGATTTAGTGCATAGATGGTGGACTTTTGAAAATGTGTAATTTGTTTATGATTAGAAACTTTAGTTACATACCCATAATTGAATAATATAAAAAAAGTATATCATAGGCACTTCTGGATGATTGCTCAGTACTTTTCAGATCTTGTATCAAGCTTTCCTGAATGTACAATTAGATTTGCACTTTAATTGGGGAGAGGAGGAGTTATATATGAAGACATTACTGCATGTTTCATATAAGACATATATTAAAAATGTTTTTAGCCTATGCATATTGTTGCAAGAGGAAAAAAAACCATAAAAATATAGATTTTTGAGGAGGAATTTGGAGGAATGACATTTTGAAGCAATTCTGAAGGCATAAATTTTGAAGCAGCACTTGACCTATGGCTCCACAGATTGCTGAATCTGAATAGATCAACAAGATGCCCCAAAGTCTGAGTCAGTGCTATACACATTTATTGCTTCTGCTTCCAATTTGTATTAGTGGTGATGCTACTGAATCCTTACTTGTCAATTGCTGTCAGCAGCCAACATGACCAGGCTCTGTCACAAGGGAGCTGAGGGCAACAACAAGACAGTGACCTCATTGATGAGGTGTGCAGTCCAACAGCATCTAACAGGTCAAGCAGAGAAGGTTTGGTGACAGTAACAAAGTTCAACCAACAGACTGGTTGGTGATTACAAATGAAGACTGTGATCATAAGGCAGATTTGAGTTTGAGCCAAGAAAACAAGTCAGCAGGGCAGGATCAACATCAATAAGGTATGACCAAAGTGCAGCATACCTATAGCAGGGCAGAGGCTTCCATGCCATACCCAAGCCAGTGGATGGAGGGTACATGGTTAGAAGCCCTATTTGGAGCTTCTCACCACAGTTTTTTCACAGCTTAGCTCTTTCATAGAAGCCTCATCCAGGGTTACACAGCTAGGATATGCCAGAGTTTAAGTTTAACCCAAGTACTTAAACCTATGAACAGGGAAACAGAAGATTTACAGAGAAAGATGGTTTAAGACTGGGCGGGACAGCTGGAGCCTGTTGCTTTACTCAGGACTTTGACACTTCCAGAAAGTGTCACTGATAGTTGGGGACATCAAAGATGGGGGTGAAAGGGATGGGAGACTGCTCTTCAATCTGATCTTCCTGTCATATAACCCTTAATGCGTACATTGTAACAGACATTGCTAACGGCAGCACTTTAGCTCTAAATAAATCCATACCAAAAATTGTTCCTAGAGTTGGATGGACTTCTTCTGATGAAACAAAGTGGTGCACTTTCAGGATTCTGACACTTCAGAGAATTTAGGTTTGTTGGTTGTTTTGTTTTTTTTTTTTT
>NDXB01013318.1:8912-22189 GCA_002631895.1 Agapornis roseicollis | reverse complement strand
CTGAACAGCCCCAACTTTCCCAGCCTGTCTTCGTATGGGAGATGCTCCAGTCCCTGATCATCCTCGTGGCCTCCTCTGCACTTGTTCCAACAGCTCCATGTCCTTTTGATGTTGAGGACACCAGAACTGCACCCAACGCTCCAGCTGAGGTCTCCCGAGAGCAGAGTAGAGGGGTAGGATCACCTCCTTGGCCCTGCTGGTCACGCTCCTTGTGATGCAGCCCAGGATACGGTTGCTTTCTGGGCTTTGAGCGCACACTGCAGCCGGCTCATGTTCATGTTCTCATCGACCACCACCCCAAGTCCTTCTCCGCAGGGCTACTCTGAATCTCCTCTCTGCCCAACCTGTAGCTGTGCCTGTAGCTGTGACTTAGCATGTTCCCAAACTCAAATACAGAACAGTGGAGACATCCTCACCTTCTGCACAGCTCCATATCTCTGGATGGCATCTGACAGCTGATTCTTCAGCCTGTCCAGCTGAAGTTGTTCTTGCTGTTAGGGGAAAACAGAAGCTTGGTTAGCAGGTCTGTAGAGATCTATCATGCAGAAGACTGTCTGTGACCATGGGAAGGAGTCCTGGATGGAGACACCAAATAAACACAGTGGGCACACACAGTCCTCTAAATAATTCAACTTCACTGGGGATGCCAAGATGCTGCAAGGTTTTATTTTAGGAAAGGAGCACAGGATGCTTTGGATATTCAAGACGGCACCCAAGTCATGAATTCTGTGTGCTCTTCATATCTGAACAGAACACCTCCTGTGCCAGAGATAGACAGTGGGACATTTTGCTGTCCTGCTTACTGTATGAGGGGGTCCTACTCCAAAACCAGTTCTTAAAGATTGTGAAACAAAAGTGAATACCTTACTGCCATCGAAAGAACAGAATGGTGATAGCATGGTATCCTGCTTCTACTTACTAGCATCCAGCCTCAGATTACCTTCTGGAGATAACCCAAATGATACTCCTACAAAAAGTCCTTTATTTGGATGATAGCCCATAGATTTATAGAATCACAGAATGCTAAGGTTGGAAAGGACCTTAAGATCATCCAGTTCCAAGCCCCTGCCTTGGGCAGGGATACTTCACACTAGACCATGTTGCCCCAGGCTCTGTCCAACCTGGCCTTGAATACTGACAGGGATGGAGCATTCACCACTTCCTTGGGCACCCTGTGCCAGCGCCTCAGCACCCTCACAGTAAAGAACTTCTTCCTTATCTCCAACCCAAACTTCCCCTGTTTCATTTTGAACCCATCACCCCTTTTCCTATCACTGCAGTCCCTGATGAAGACAATGAGGGATTTCATCACCTCATTTGATAGCAACAGGTGATTTACTGAAATTTAGAGGTCCATTAGCCACAACAACATCCCTTCTGCCTTGCCTTGTGCCTGATTGTTAGAAGCCAACTTATCTCTGTGTTTTTGCAAAACAAGGCTTTGTGCCTGGAGCTTGTCCCAGCAGAATACAGATACTTTAAACACAAGGAATACTCCAGTCTAGACTGATGTAACTGTCCAACACGCTGCAGAATCATTGCTCTCCAATGGAGTGACCAAACCCAAGCACAAACTCTCCTGGAATTATTCTATCCTATTCTACCCTCCTGGGACTCTTTCAGGTGTGCAGGAGCTCATTTGTCCAAGTTTTACACAGTGGAATGAGGAAGTGAGGCACCACCTTAAAAAACAAGTAGCAAACAAAACCAAATCTACTCGGAAGCTACTAAGCAGAAATGTTCACTTTCCAGCCATTTAAGCAGTTTCAGACTTAAGGATACAAAAGTAAATGTTATAAAGGATGGGACAAACATACTTAATATTTAATGGCAGTATTACCATACACAGACGGGTATCCCAGTCTTCAGTTCTTCATCCAAAGATTAAAACCAGTATTTAGAACAAATATCATTGTTCCCATTCTACAGATAAAGGTCTATAAAGCTTATGTTTTTTACACATGGAACCTAAGATAAGATTGACACCCTGGAGAGCTGATTTAATGGTCCAGCAATTATCCCACAAAACCCAGGAATTCCAGATATTCCTTTTTATTTAACTCCTTTGAGGTTACTTTGAAAGAAGTCCTAAAAGAGCCATGTGCTATTTCACATTGGCCTCCTGCCTTATATCCCACTGATCCACTTACACCAGTATCTTTACTCCTGAAATACAATCAATTTGCTCAATTGGGCATCCTGTCTCAAATATCTCCAGCAGGATTTGGAGCTTCAAGGGAAGCCAAGAGAATTCCCACCATGCACCTTCCTTGCAGTGCATTACTGGTGGGAAATACGGAGAAAAGAAAAAGGAACCATTCTTCATCCACTTGTGCAAGCAAAGTAATACACAGAGAAATGGATTGGAAACAAATGACTATAAAGCTCTAAATCAGAACCATAGAAACACAGAATGGTTTGGGTTGGTTTGAGCTCATCCAGTTCCAACCCCCTTGCCCTGGGGCAGGGACACCTCACACTAGACCACATCACCCAAGGCTCTGTTCAACCTGATCTTGAACACTGCCAGGGATGGAGCTTTCACCACTTCTCTGTGCACCCTGTGCCAGTGCCTCACCACCCTCACAGTAAAGGACTTCTTCTTATCTCCAACCTGAACTTCCCCTGTTTCACTTTGAACCCATCACCCCTTGTCCTATCACTCCAGTCCCTGATGAAGAGAATTAATTAATGGAAGGCTTTTCATGGTGTGAGAAATTTGATGGGAGGAAAGCTTCAATGGTACCCAGGTCCCCAACAAGGACTCACAGACCAGCAGCCAATCCCCACCAGAACTACTTATTCTATATAAGAGATGAGGGCTACAGGCTTTATAGCAGAATTTGTAGGTTTAATTACTTAAACAGTGCAGAAAACAGGAGTTTGAGAAATAAAATGTGCTAAATTAATTGGCCAGGGAAAAGAGAAAGTTATTATGTGATGGCAACAGAGAGCTTCAAGTTTGTCCCTCATGTTCCTAAAGTTGTTTGTGTGTCTATTTCCTTCAGCTCTTAAATAGCCTCCCTTTAACTTAGCCATTTTTCTCCTCATGACAATAAAAGCTGTTCTCCTAAGCATTCCCATGTGCTTCATGAGTAAATAATAACATTCTTGTATGGCACTATAATTGGGTTTAATGTGACCTTGCTTAATTCCCCTTTGGACCCAATTTATGTCACAAAATGGAGCCAGGAGAGCAGCACAAAAAAGTCCCAATCCTCCTATCTCTAAGATAGCATTTTCTGTTTTATCAAGCTCTGGTGAAATTATTCTCAGGATATGCAAGAACAAGTCCTTACAGTCCATCACTTATCCAGCAACATGTTAAAAATGGTCCAAGTATTAAGGTTGATATCTGCATAAAGTTGATGTCTACACTTGGAGAACAGTCATTCTGAGGTTCCATCTCCATCCATCACCCATTCATTTCTTTAGGCAGGCTGAATTGCACATGGTCCTTCACAGGTTACAAAGGTAGCCGGGGGTGAGCCAGCTCTTCAGTTCTTATCCCATACGCCTGTTGGCAAGTGCCATAAATCCAAACTATAAAAACTCACTTGGATGGAGAAAAGCAGCGTTTTAAGAGCAGTGTTATTTCTAGGTGGAAGGGCCATGGAAATGGAGTTGAAGTAACACAGGACTTTGGGAAATGGCAAGAAGCATGTGAGGATAAAACATCAATTCCCAACACAGAAACTACACAGATGCTGGAAGCAAGAATGTAAGTGAAAACTGCTAGGCCAAATCAAGCAGAAAAGAGTTACCTTTGTTCCCATTTCAGTTGCTGAATAACCTGCTATAAGGGTGAAACTTCTCAACTCACACACCAGCCAGAATTTGCCCCAAAGTACGTTTCTGTTCTTCCCCGTGATCCATACCACAGGACAAAGTCAGCAGGAGCACACACCTTTATACAGCTCTTTATACAGAAGGTCAGAAGCCTTCTGTTTGTCCGGTCATTGCACTGGGGACCATGAGATGGGGACCATTCATACCCCAGTGGCAATGATGTTCATATGAGTTGAACCTACTGATGGCAGAAGACCATTCTGCCTGTACAGTATGTACGGGTTGCTGTGGGGCAAGTTGTAATCCAATGTTCTGCTCTGATCTGGTCACAGCCTGTAATTATCTAAGCCTATCACTGCCTTTGCACTAGCATACAGCACGGAATAAATGTTGTATCCAGATATATTCCACTGCTTTAGCCTTTCTGGACACTTCAACACAATTCCAAACTCATCTGCACCCAGTGCACTCACTGCACAACTGACAAGCTCATGTTCAGCCATATGATTTCTGTAGTACTTTGACCCAAAGTGAGTGAGATCCTGAGATGGATGGGAGTTAAGTCAAGGCTTTGTTGAGGAGTTCTTTATTTCCCATTCCACATAACACAGTTTTGGGAGAAGGACTGGTTTCTGCAGCTGTTTTCCCATTGGTCATTTATAAATGCAAGCTATGCTTATTGTGTAACAGGAAAGGAAGTTATAACAAAGACATAGAATCACAGAATCATAGAAAGATTTGGGTTGGAAAGGACTTTAGGATCATCCAGTTCCAACCCCCTGCCATGGGTAGGGACACCATGCACTAAACCACACACATGGAGCTCAGCTTTAAAGCACCCACTACCACCCACTAATACTTCTTCCTTCATTAATCCTCCCTCCATAAGACCCAATGATCTCCCCGAACAGCATCCTGAGTGACACATACCCTGGATGAGCCTCTGACAACCTCAGACAGCTGCTTGATGGCTTTGGTGCTAGTCGTGATGGTTTTATTAGTCTCCTGCTGGGTTGCATGCCTGCAGGAGAGAAGAGATGATGGGAAATGCAATTGAGATTAATTGCATAATGAGACACTCACAGAACTGTATCATGCTGCAGAGCAATTGAGACAACACAACACACAGCACAGGGAGCCACAATGGGACTACATGAGCCCAGGACCAGCAATGGCAGCTGGAAGGGTGTAAGAAACACCAACAAGGAGCTGCCCAAAATGTTCTTACTCTGATAACCACAAAGACAATAGCTGAATAGTCAATGGGGAATAGTAAGGTGAAAACAGGGGGTGGGCAGGTAACGAAGACATCACAGATGGATGGCACCACAACTAAACTTTTTGAGTACCAAAAAGAGATGGGACTGAGGAGTTACCTGAGGCAAAAGTTGCACTCAGCATTTGAAGAGACAGAGATTCAGCAGGATGAATTTACTTACCATGATCATCTACCTGCTAATAACATGGTATCTCCAGGAAAGCACTGTGAACGTGATGTATTGCTTTATGAGCACTGGAACAGGTAGGCAGGGAGTCAAACCAGTCCCCTCTCCAGTCACATTTATCCCTCTCCTTTAACCCCAAATGCCACTGCCATCCTTACTTGCAAGCACTGTTTGCTGGCTGTGCTTTTTGGGACTATACAAAATAGGGGGAAGAGACATAAATGCTGCCCCAAAATATTTATTAGCTCGACCCAGTCGCTCTCAAGCTTTGTAAGGCCACAAGGGCATTTCCAGCCTCTTGTTTCCCCATGGAGCACTTCCCAACTTTCTAATTAGAAAGGAGTGGTTTTCCATAATGCTTCGGTCAAAAACTCAACAAAGACTCAAGCAAAGCCTAGGGAAAATGACCTTTTTCTCCCTCAGAGGCCACATTTGAGCCATGGTTGTATTCCAAAGACTCCTTTGTCAGTGCTCCTTTATCAGGGTGGGTGGGATGTGGAGTGAATCAGAGTTCTTTGATTAAAAAGTGTTAAAATGAGTATTTATGGCCCCTCCGCCCTGAAGATCCATGCCCTGTCCTGGCTTTCCAGCTCCTTCCTGCTTCTCTTTCAATCCTGATCAACACCAGCTCTTTCAAGGCTAATGCCAACCTTTTTAGCGTCTCCTTAGAGGAACAAGGCCAGCCCCCAAATCGTCTTTACCAAACACAACCTTAACTACAAATACATTGAGACCCCTTCAACAAGCATTCCACTGGCTGTCATTTCCATCTAGTCCAGGAAGACGGACACAGGCACCAACAAACTGGAATATTCACCCCCACAGCCAAGTCTGACAGGGATTTCTCCACTTAAGTGAGATCTCTGTGTAGACAGCTCAGACAGAAAAGCTGCCTCGGATGAAAATACACTTAATTTTATGCATTGTACCTATCAGGTATACAAGTGAAAGCTTAGTGTAGCATGAAGATAACATCTCTAAGCTGTAGAACAGTAATTCAGATGTATCCTAAGGGTTGAACAAACACACAGGAGGCATGGACTCCTTTGGCACCATACAGAGAAATCATCTCATATCAAGACAAGACCGGATCCTATAACTAGTTATTCTCAGCTCTCCCTAAGTTAAATTAAGATACCATTTCTGTGTTCATCCATCAAAATGCATTTCATTTATTTATGATCCCAGGACCCACTGCACCAGCTGACTAATTACATCACTTCCAATTTGAGATGCAAGAGGTTGTATCTACCACAGATATTCCGCACTGTCATCACATGAATGGGAGCTGGGATCTGAATGCTGTCACATCACCTGACTTGAGGAGTTACCCTGATCCCTAATCTTTAATTCAACTGAATCTTGCCACCAAGTGCATGAATTCCATAAGCAGCAGCTTCAAAATGGAGACATCCACTACTAATTCCCTTAATGAAAATGCACGACACTGGAGTTGATGTCCAGTCACTTTGCAGACCTCATTAAATCATCTGCCCACAGAACAAGTCAGGCATTCACAGACCAGCAATTCCCCATCCCCAAAGTCAAATGGTTTGTTAATCTCTTGCATCTGATCCTTCCCAATTTCCAAAGTTCAATAAAGGCTCCTTCGTTTGCATTCAAATGCAAGTTTTATGTGAGTTATCTTACCCAATAAATCCACGCTGTGCACAGACTCTGCACTGAGATGCTGCACGATACCTGGGAGCAGGAGTAAAAGGAACAAAAGTGCTGCCTTCAATTCAAAATGCACTTTAACCAACATGCTGGTGCCTGCTTTTGGCACTTCCCGCTATGTTGTCAGCACAATTAACTTCTTATTCTTCAGCCTCAGAGATATGCTTAGGAATCAGACAGAGATTATATTTAATTTACATTAAATGCTATTAAGATCTTCATTAAAAAGCAGCCTTGAAACTCCACTCTCCGCAGCATTGTATTTTAATATGTAATGGTAACAAGATATTTTATTATTATTATTATTATTATTATTATTGGCTTTCTTTATATTCCTCACCCCATGGAAGTGTGAAAGTTAATTAAAGGGGTGTCTCTGATGAATATAATTTGGGCCTGAAAAGGCCCTCCACACTTTAATAAATACTCAGTCTGTGGAGATACCGAGTACCTAAAATACACAGACTACAGCACTACTCTGAAAAGAAGCATTCTAAGAGTACAACCAAGAGGGGCATCTCCTAGGAAGAATAACAACCCTTGCTGTGCATGGCTTTATGCACAGAGATTGCAAAGACAACGCACTAAATAATACAAGAGGTACCATGCTGCTGCCTAAGAGTTTCCTATGGTGGGTGTTTTCTTTGCCAGGGAAGCACGGTCCATCGCATCCATAATCCCCAGCGCACAGCTGCTTGGAGTTTGCTCTTCTGAGCCACCCTATCTCTAATTTATTTATCCAGTTCTCAAACGAGCACAGCAAAGAGGCAGATGCGATGACGGCTGCTTCCCTCCTCCGCAGGGACACAATGAAGGAGCTTAACTACTGTTTGTGCCACTTCTTTGAGACACTTGATGAATGACCGAGTCAACACAAAATAATCACAACCCAAATGCTACGGCAAAGACTGACAAGGGAAAGACTCCCCTCTGTCTCCCTGTGCCTGCTGCCAGTCACCATAATCCCAAAGAGCTTTGTTTCCTACTTCTAGCAGGAAAAGGTATTTGCATCTGTAATACAGGATGTAGCTTATTTTGCTTATCCCTAATATAGGATTGATGATAAGTTTTCCAGGTACAGATCAAAAATACCTTTACTGTACCAGCTTAAACATCATTTGATTTAGTATCTCCTTCAGCACAGTGCAACTGCATAGCAATTTTTGTGCATTTAAGAGCTTGATGGTCAAGTACATTTGGCCACGGTTAAGCCATGTGGCTCAGCATAAATTAAACAGTACTTGTCCTCTTCACAGCTGCTGCAATGCTAACTGCAGTTTTCCTGTACAAAAAGAGGTACGAACTGTAGTATGAGGAGTAAAGCACTGATATGCATGACCTGTGGCTTAAGCTGAAATAGTCTGAGTATCTGTATCTACATACATTCCATTGTTGTTGGAGAGATAAATAGGTAAAGTGCACCAAGCATGGAAATGGAATTTTTCACACCAATCTCTTCCCTGTCCCAGAGCTGGATTTTGTGAGGGATTGATATCTGTGGGAGCTGATGATAGGCCTTAGACAACTAGAAATACATGTATATAAAACCTCATGTACCGTCTATGGGGACAGTTATGGAGTAGCAAGGGGTATGAGTCTCCTATTCCCTTTTCTCCACATCATCTAGGTGCTTAACTTCACAGCAAAGCCAACAGAGGTCCTTCAGCATCTGTAGAGAGGAGAACCCCCAGAGGTGCTGCAGAGATGTCGCCCTTTCAGCAGTAAGCCATCACTTTTGGGTGTCTCTTATACAACCAGGATATTCCTATGGCAAAGTTAAGGATATTTCCAGAAATGGATGACCCAGGCTGGTGTTTTCCACAGTTGCATTAGCAAACATTTATCTATAGGATGGATATGCCTCATTAGATCACTATAACTTACTGCCCATAGACAGCCCTACACCTCATCTTCTAAGGTTGCTGGCTCTGCTTCTGCATGATGAAAACAGTGAACACCTCTGACCTGTAAGTAATTATTGCAGATGCAAACAAAGCAGAAAGATGAGCTAGGAGAAAAGGTTATTTCACCAAGCCCTAAAGCATCTTTATAGCTACAGTCACCAAAGAAAGACTACGGCCACTTGTTCTGGCTCCAAACTGAAACTCACAATGCAGTTTTTCCCCCTTCTTCTCTAGGACCTGACTGTGTACGTCGAGGCATCATTTACAACAGAGCGAAAGAACAGCTCTAATTCTGACCTGTCAGCAAACCCCTTTGCATAGGTGTAAATCATGCAGGGGAGCAAAAGTCAGGAGAAAACCAGGCAGCTATTTCCAAGTTTCCAGCCACACAATATTCTATAATAAAAGCATCATAGATTTCCAATTTCCCTGTCACTGGAAAGTATTAGGAGATGTGGCACTATTTTTCTTTAAGGAGCCCAGAGGATGCTCTGAGGCTGTGCAGGAAGAGAAGAGGAGGTATTTCAAGTCCACCTGGCATGGGTGCTGTGTCATCTTGAGAGATGAACATGGCTATAGGCTAATAGCTGTGTAGCTCAGCCATTCTGGGTTAAAACATATGAATTGTAGTCGAAGAGCAGCCCTCACAAATCTCGTCACACAAATGCACACCCTGGCATATTTCTCCATGGTATTTGCTATACCTATTAAGCACCTTCTCTTTGCTATAAATAATCAAAAAGAAGAGGAAGAAGATATAAGATATAGGGAAGAAGTTCTTTACTGTGAGGGTGCCGAGGCGCTGGCACAGGGTACCCAGAGAAGTGGCAAATGCTCCATCCCTGGAAGTGTTCAAGGCCAGACTGGACAGAGCCTTGTGAGACATGGTTTAGTGTGAGGTGTCCCTGCAGCTGTAACTGGATGATATTAAGGGCTTTTCCAACCCAAACCATTCCATGATACTATTGCTAAAATAAGGAGGATGCTTCCTCCCCTGCAGCATTTGACCAGTTTTTGCAAGCAGCATTGACCTGCTACCAAAAACCTAGGTATCTCCAGGACAGCACATAAGACCCCCTCTTAACCCCGCATCACCTACAGATTAGTTCAACATCACCTCAGACTCCTATCTGTCATTACTGACAGCTCAGAGAGCACTCAAAACAGGACCCCATGGGAAGCAGCTTAACAATGGCATTGCCATTACTCACCTCTCAAGTTATTTTTCTCTCTTCCCACCCTTACTATTCCCAAGTGGGTTTGAATTCTATGAGTTTCACTTTAAAAGAGCCCCCTGGATCCTTTGGAAACACTTTGCTATCACTGAACTACATCACACCTCCCTCTCTGTCATTATCCAGTAAGCCTCTTAGCTTATCAGAGAGAGAAAATAATTCACCATCATTTCATATTGATGAATCCTGGTGCCTACTGATCATGATTGTAGTTTAGGGGTATTTTTCCTTCAGGTGCTGATAAACTGCTTATTTCTCTTTAACTATTCTTGCAACTGAGGTTGTACAGAAGGAGATCATCTTCCTGGACTGGATTTCAGCAAAAGGCAAGCACATTCCTCCCTTTCCAGCCTGAAGACCTCAGCTGGCCTCTGTGAGCTCTTCACATTTGCTGGCGTTTCTGGTATTACTGAATAATCCTTTTAGCGCCCAAAGATAAATGGCATCAAACTGTGACTATTTTGATTGCTGTGCCTGTGCTCTCTAATTCTGCCATGCCTTTCACATTTCTGCATTAAAAAGTGGACCGCAGCTTAACATCTGTCATGGAAAGGATACCGGGATGTATCCCTGCAGCAATTCTCAGCGGCACAGCCAAAGGTGCCTGTACAATATCAGGAAGCAATGAAGCGATGTGCAACCTACATAAGGTGTTGCTGCACCTTTCTTCCAGTAATTTACTCTGGCTCTTTCCTGAAGCTTGTATTGGAGCTGTTTCTCATAGAACCCCAGTATGGTTTGGGTTGGAAAGGACCTTAAGATCATCCAGTTCCAACCCCCTGCCATGGGCAGGGACACCTCACACTAAACCATGGCACCCAAGGCTCTGTCCAACCTGGCCTTGAACACTGCCAGGGGTGGAGCATTAACAGCTTCCCAAGGCACCCTGTGCCAGAGTGATACCACCCTCACAATAAAGAACTTCTTCTTATATCTAGTCTGAACTTCCCATTTCAGTTTGAAACCATCACCTCTTGTCCTATCACTCCAGTCCCTGATGAAGAGTCCCTCTCCAGCATCCTTGTAGCCCCCTTCAGACACTGAAAGGCTGCTAATGCATTTTCTCACAATTTATCCTCCTGTAGAGTATATACTCCTGTAGCTCCCATATTTCAGAGTAGAATCAGAAGAAAAAGATAAACCCATGTCTCCCTGTTTTGGAACTTCCCAGCCATAAAAGCCTCCACGGCAAGTGCTATGGGGAGAAGCGAGGAACATGCAGAGGCTCTGCATGTCACTGCAGATGGCAGTCCATCTATTGTTTTAAGATTTTATTATTTCATAATATGATAGAATCATAGAATAGTTAGGATTGGAAAGGACCTCAAGATCATCTAACATTGTATAATATTTTTATATTTATATATATTTATAACTTTATTACATTTTAACATATTGTTATTATTTTAACCTTCATCACAGTGGCTCTATCCCATACAATTTTAGGGTCACGTGTGGCGTTGAGCTTCACTTCATAGAATCATAGAATCATAGAATAGTTCGGGTTGGAAAGAACCTTAAGATCATCCAGTTCCAACCCCCCTGCCATAACCAGGGACACCTCACACTAAACCATGGCACCCAAGGCTTCGCCCAACCTGGCCCCACTACATCACGCTTTCTGTCATTGGCAGATATTGTTTTAACTGTGCCATGCTGCTATGTTATCAGTGATACAGTGATACATCCCCCTCACTGTATGAACCAATCCCAACCAATGAAACAATTTGGACTTGATGATTGAACATGAGTGTGCAAGAATGGGTCCTGCAAACACATGTATGTAGAAAGGCAGTGACAAATGCACAGGACATAACTGAACTGCAGATTACTTTACCTTATTATCCTTCCCACACTTGTTCACTTGGATTAGCCTTTAACATGCCTTAAATACTTGGTATAGCATTGTGAAAGGTAAAGATGAAGGGCACTTTACTGATGTGAATGAGTGATCGATTGGTTTTGCTCTCCTTGAGAAACTACGCTGAAAACATCATTAATAAAAGAGCCAGTGCTTTGTACCTTAGAGTATGAACAGATTTGGTGAATGAAGATGTAGAGATTTTGAGGCTTCATTCTGATTTAAACGTTGCTTTTGCTGTTTAATGTGTTTTCTTGCCACCAAATTTTACTGTGGGAAGAGCACGCAGCTCAAACACGTGCAAAAAGGGAATAAATGACCCAAATTTCTGAGAGGAAGCATTCTCACCCCACAAAATGTATTTTCTTCCTTAAAAATCCAACTTTGCTTAAAACCAGGCAAATGTAATGAAAAAATGAGTCCATTCCACTCAAACGACTGTGAGGTGCTTTGCTATCGTGCGAAGTGGGCAAGCAATCAAAGACAAACAACTTGAGATACCTCTCAGCTTGCTGATATTGTGGATTTCCAGTTATAGGGGTATTAAAGTACAAACACTCCTATGTGTATACTTAAATTAAGCAATGTGCCTAAACCCGGCTCCTTGATCAAGATTGAAGTGAGAAAGAAAAGGCATTAGCAGTGATTGCACCACTGAAATTGTCAATGTGTAGCAATCAGGCTGTCTTATAAAGCCGTGAAAAATGTCCACCCTTAGACTAGCAAGAAATCTAAGAAGAAAGGCAATGACCAAGCAATTCTTTCACAGTCTGAAGTGCAAACCCAGGTGGTTTATCATCTCCGAGAAGCTCGGCTTTAAGACTCAACAGGCAAACATCCAGAAAGCATTGAAGCAGTGCACAAAGACAAAGGCTTTGTGTTCAGCCATGGCAGGAGTCAAGTACTATGGGTTTCAGAAGTAAGCAGGTTGTCAAAGGAAAACTGAAACTAGATGATCTTAAGGCCCTTTCCAACCCAAACTATTCCATGATGGTGTAAGTTGCAGCGACACCCCATTCTGCCCATTTGTTTGATGGCAAATTAAGGAAATGTCACCATAAACCTCATAATGATTGATGTGTCTGATTAAATAGAGTCACAGAATGGTTTGTGTTGGAAAGACCTTAAAGCTCATCAACAGGCATGGACCCCTTCCACTGGAGCAGGGTGCTCCAAGCCCCTGTGTCCAACCTGGCCTTCAGCACTGCCAGGGATGGGGCAGCCACAGCTTCTCTGGGCCATCACCCTGGGCCAGCGCCTCAGCACCCTCACAGGGAACAGCTTCTGCCTCAGAGCTCAGCTCAGGCTCCCCTCTTTGGGCAGGTTCAAGCCATTGCCCTTGGCCTGTCCCTACAGGCCCTTGTCC
>NDXB01013317.1:34843-47746 GCA_002631895.1 Agapornis roseicollis | reverse complement strand
GGAACATCACTGAGACACACAGCACCAGGACGCAGTGTGGATCAGGAACATCACTGAGACACATATCAGTCAGACTTGAGCTTGGGTATGGAATTGTCCCTCAGCAGAGGGAAGGGTCTGAACCTGCCCCACTACTGGAGGCAATGCTGGGCAGCCCCAATGCGCTCAGCGCGCCCAATCCTGCTGAGCTCACCTCTGCCATGTGCTCCAGGCTCAGGAATCCCACCTCTGCCAGCACTGCAGCCAGGGAATTGGTGCAGGTAGGTCTGAAATAGCAGCAGAAGCTTTGCTCTGCACCACAACTATGCCAGATGAGTTCCTGCAGATGGGGACAGCAGGGCATCCTGCCTTCCCTTACAGGTGAGTGAACAGAAGTGTAGAATGGACATGGAATACTTTTCTTTGTTTGCTTTTTTACTATGGCAACATCTGAGCTCCCAACTCAGTTCTTTGGACTAAAGATGCTTCCAGTAACAAACTAATATTGCAAACACAGTAGTAGGTAAACAGCTAAACTAAAACCATGCAAGTGAAGCAGCTGTTCTGCTATCGCATCGCTTCCCTGTGCACCTTCACTGTTAACTTTGTTTGGGGTAAACACCACATTCATCAGCTGCCAGTGAACCCTGCAGACCCCTGCTTGTCACCTCAGTCACCTGAAGCTGGCTCTTGTACTTCTGCCACCTTCCCAGCTCTGAGGCAATCAGGAACAGCACATTTATTTGCCACTGAAATGTCAACAGGAAACCAAACAAAAACTAACTCAGAGCTGGATGCTGACTTGGACACTTCAGTTTTGTCACAGCAGTGAAGCACAGGAGGGAACCTTCAGAAGATTTAGAGACATTTTGAAGCTGACAGACAATGTGCATGTTTTTGCTCAAGCTTCCAGGAAAGCACGCACATGTTCCAGCTCCTGGACCAAAATCCCTCTGCAAAGCATTTGGAAATGGCTTATGTCCACAACAGAAAAGCAGATAAAAAGGGAACGGGGATTTGCACAGAAAGATGAGCTGCAAAGTAGGCAGTCACCTTCTGCAAGTGCTGGAAAGCAATGGGCAGTGGCATCAGCAACTAAAAGCAAGGGGGAAAACCCAACACGTGTAATGCCTGGCTGTATGGAATCACACAGAGCCTGGCTGGGGAAGGGAGCTCTGGAGATCACCTGGTCCAAGCCCTGCTCCAGCAAGAGCACCCCAAGGTGGCTGCCCAGGACCATCTCCAGGCAGCTCCCGAACACCTCCAAGGGTGGACACTCCACCATCCCTCTGGGAACCCGTGCCAGTGCTCAGGCACCCTTGCAGTAGGAAGATGCTTCCTTATGCACCCTTCTTGCATGGCTCCGACAGCAACACATCAAACCTTTCATCTGATCAATACGGGTTTTCATTAACCAACACTGAATATTCACATACAAATGAAAAACCAATCAGGTTGGCAAAAGGGTCTTATTTTAAGCAAAACAAGCAAGCCTTGAACCAAAATTCCACCTGCAGAGTTGAGGACACATCCCTTCATGTGGCTTACACAGCTTCACTGATCCTGGCATGCAACGTATTTTTTACACACTCATTTCAGTAACACTATATTGTCTCTTATGGCCTACGAGAACAAGTAGATCCACATGGCATCAGCTCCTTTCTCATAAATTATATTCTAGATCTTTGTTGAGATAAATAAAAGGTGCACAGAGGCCATAAATCACAATCCTTTAATATTCAGTGAGGATAGCTGAAGGGAAAAGGCTTTGCTTCCTTCTTGCTAAAAATTGCTATCCCACAAGACAAATGAGAACTGGCTCCATGCTCTCGCCAGCAGCCAAGCCTGGATCAGGTCTGTCCTCCCGGCCCAGAACAACAACATCGCCAGTTCATGAAAACAAACTTTAGGAGAAGGTTTCTGGGTCCTGTCCAGTTCTCTGGAGTGAGTGGGCTGGTCCCATCACGCTGCTCCTCCAGCTCTTCATGTGCCTGGCAGCATCTGCAGTTAAAAATAAATCAATGTTCCCCCACTCTCCCTGCACTGAGAAGTGCCCCAGGAATTCTAGAGCAACACTCGCATGTTGCACAGCTGCTTTCGCACCGCACTGTGAATGATGAGGTCAGGCACACAGAGATACTGCTTTTGTCAACAGGAACCTTCCTTGTGCACATCCGCTGCAATGACGGCTCCAACCACAGCGGCTGCCCAGCACCACCCAGGTCCTCACTGCCCCGTTAGGCCAACAAAAGCAGCAATCTGTCCCTAAACAAACAGGGCTCCTGAAGAAACTTAAACACAGCGAATGCTGCCTCAGGGTCCCTCATGAACACAGAATCCCTAAGTGATTTTTGAGCCATTTCTTCTACTGTTTGGTTGACACGTAAACAAACTCCACCAAAGAGGTTCATCACACATTTCTGAGAGGTTCCTACGGGAAAGCTACTTTTGCTTTTCCCACTGGGATTGGTAAAGCCTCCAAAATTAGAGGCTTTGCCACACCAGGAAAAAATAAACACAAAAAACCTTCAAAACAGGCTCCCACACGATCACTGAAAGGGCTTTAAGGCAGGAACTCAGCGTCATGTCTCGCTCACAAAGCCAGCCTGCCGCTCACCCTTCATCTGCTGCACTAAGAGCACGGTACACAGCCGCTCCCGAGAGCCCATCCACTCATAGGCAGTGGCTTGCTGATACATTCACGGGCAATAAAAATAAATCTCTTTTCAAGAATGCAATGGGAAGTGGAAAACGAGGCGAGAACAAGTAGAGGCAGCTCCACCTCATGCACAGGACAACAAATGAGGTTTGGATACTGGCACGTTCCCATGGTATTTAATGCCTGTGATCAGCCGCTCCTTGCGCTGCGCTAGTGCAGCCTTTAAATGAGATCAGAACTTTCTAGAGAGAAGTGACCTTACTTAATGGCCTGTAACCAGTCCTTGCAAGCCTGAGACAGAGCACTTTCCCCTGCTTCTGCTTGCTCCTGTAAGCACAGATAGACTTTTAAAGTCTGTCTACTAGTCTTGTCATTCACTAAGCTTGCATAAGCCAAAGGCACCTCTCACTACACAGGAGGTTCACATAAATTGTACTAATGAAGCCTTTGCTCAACAGGAACGTCTCCAGTAATAAAATGTGGTGCATGCCCAAACAAGCCTCACTGAAGTCAGTACTCGGCACTTCTCTGCTTTCCTCAAGTCAAATGGGAAAGAATGAGCCATCACCCTGGTCTCACCCGTGTCTGGTTACCCCAGGAGCAGTCTGTTCAGCATGGACACAGAGCCTTGTCAGAGGGCAGCATCACGAAGACAGTTCTGGATAAGGAGCTACCCTCAGCTGCCGGCACATCACTACTGCTCTCCAGCTCATCTGCAGCTCCATAACCACCATAGCACCCTTCAGAAATCCCCTGAGAATTGGGACACCGTGTCCAGAGCCTGTCACAAGCACAGGAAAGCCTTTGGTAGCAGTTTGACCTGCAATTGCCTGGGGAAGCTGGTGCCTCCCGCCCAGGGTTGTACAGGATACCTGCAGCTGAACGCAGACTGAGCCCTGATTTCCATAGCTTAGACCATCCTTCCTCCCGATGACAACTGCGCGCCTTTTTGCCCTGAAGCAGTTACTTTTTCTCCAGGTTGTTTTGAGGGATGGGCAGTTGCTGCACCACTTCTCTACAACACAGACACATGCTGCCTCTTTGAACTGGGTCCCCACACAGCGGTCTGCAGCCGTGAGTTCTGTGTTCTGCTGATTCCAAATTTGTGCTGCATTTAACACCACGTATTTTGTGTTGCAAAGAGAAACACCCAACCAACCTCATTCCAGTGCCATTTGGTACCCTTCACTCCTACATCCCTGAAAAGAAAACAGCACGGCTTCAGAGCATGCACCAGCAAACCATGACAAATCAGCGGGTCCGAATCCTGGCTCTCTGCGGACTGACCAAACGTGCTGCTACAGCACTTGCAGAGCTGTGGACCAACAGCAGGCAGCTGAGGGGCTCTGAAAACAGTAAGCAATTCACAGGTCTTTTTTTAGGCTCTTTACAAACAGGTTTCCACCGAGGTCTCCTGCGTCTCAGCTGAGCACCCTGCCTGGTTCTGCAGGGAAGGAAAGCCCTGGGTGATGCCACACAGTGCCCCCTACTCACAGGGATGCTGCCTCTCTGCTGCATCCCCTGGCCACCCTCAGCTATCAGCTCCTGACTGACACCAGGCTGTGGCTACCCTCCTGCCTCAGGCTACCATGGAATCAGACTGGTTTGTGTTGGAATAACCTTAGAGCTCCTCCAGTTCCAACCCCCTGCCATGGGCAGGGACATTTAACAACAACTATTTGGCAATGAATACAGGCGGGATGGCTTTTCATCGATGTGAGGAAAGGAGCAAGAAGAGACCAGAAGATGTTTTCGTTAGGACAAACCAAAACCCAATGTGAAGATCCTTCCAGCCACAAACCACAATGTGAAATGAAAGCTTTTCCCATTGCAGCTCTTCATTTGTTGTTGCATCCCCCAGTTGTCAATGTCACTTTGAACCATGAGCACACAGGGCTTCAGCTGAGCTGAAGTTTGGTAAATAACTTGGTATCAGTAACAATCACACCACCTAATAGCTGCCCTGTAAGCTCCCTGTACCATGACAGAAAGGTTGTGGTGTTGTCACTGGGGTTTGAATTCCTTCTCTTAGCTTTAATTTTCTGCTTTCAAGGATATTAGCGGGTAAAGCTGGCTGACTCATGAGAAGCAGTGCTTAACAACTTGAAGACATTAATGAAAACAATCAATTATATCTGACTTCGAAGTATCATCTAAAAGCAATGATCCCTGTCAATAAATCTTGATCTCTAACAACATATTAAAAATAAAAGTGATCAAGTATCACATTTACACAAAAAATCTGAATAATAAAACCAACTCAAGAGTGTCAAGTAACTACTGTACACCCGTGGAAAAAAGGCAGTAAAAGAAACATTTCACCTTTAATGCTCACTCTTCCCCAGTCTGACAATTACTGCGCTTAATCTGACCTTTTCCACAATATGAGGTAACATCCTTCCCTGGAATTTTCATTAGAGGAAGACTCCTTGCCATTTCAGTATCAAAGACGCAAGAGGGATGTTAAATCACTACACAGGCCATGCAAGCAGTCACCAAAAGCAGAAAGTCTTGTTTTTCTGTGACCACTTCCTATTCTCTACCAAGAGAGTGAAAAAAGTGGTTAGAAAATAGTGAATGAAGTATTAGACCACACTAATGTAGACAAATGCTGACAACTTTCATGTACTAACAGCGTACAACTGGTTGCAGTCAGACCTGCCTTCTTCCTTATTTTCCCCCAAAGGAAGGTAAGAGTTTAGGGCAGAGGTACAAGGTAAAGCTACCACCAAAGCAGCTGGTGGAGAGGAGACAACTCTCAGAGCATGTGCTTAAAGCCACCCTGTCCTCCATGGTAGCTCAGTCACTTGGTTTCTGCTTCTCACATGGATGCCAGGGAATGGCGTGTTGGCTTACCCTGGTGAAGAAACTCTGAGTTTAAGCTCCTGGAACTGCCTCTTTGACAGAGCACAAGATGCTTGTTGCAGCCAAGGCAGCATGATGACATTCTGAAGCCCAAGATGAAGTTCCATGTGGAACAGTTTTGCAACACCAAGGAAGCTCATTCATAGGAAGCACTGAAGTTGCCCTGGCTCTTCATGCATGAATAAATCACAACCCTCTCAAAGGCACCCTTCCCATCCCTGCTGAAGATGAACAGCTCCTGCTTCAGGGGGCAACAACAGCTGCATCCAGGGTAACCAAACTTGCATCCAGGGTAACCAAACTTTCCTTCTCAATGGTTTTTGAGGCATGCACAGAACTGCAAGCCAAAGCACTGCTTTTCTCAGTGCTATCCTGACTTTACACAACAGATGAGGAACGGAAAGCTTTGAGGAGGAGGCAAGTATAGACAGTACAAGAAAGGGAAAGAAAGTGTCTGAGATACAGGAAATACATTCGCAGGGGCAGAAGCTAGCCTGATGAAATGATGGGGGAAAAAAGAAGAAAAGTAATGAACATCTCAGCCCTTCAGAAACATGATGAAACAGGAGGGCTTGGCTGCTGTTCTGTGTGTAACTCCCTTTGAAGTCAAACTCTGTGGTAAGAAAATTTATTGTGAGACCTTTGAAACAGCAACAAAACCTTTAAGATTTGACCCTTGTGAAAGTGCTTGTCCAAGCTAATAAACCTACAGAGTCACACGTAAAGCATTCCTTCTATGGTATCCTGCCCCTATTGCATAACATTCAAATGCTTTGGGAATTAAATCCTCCTAAACCATCACACTGATACACTGGAAATTTGTGGAAACCCAGCAAGTTACAAAACATTCAGTCCTGCCATAAACCCACATGAACAGAAAGCTCTAACTATACACTGCACTTTGCCACTATTACTTCCTCGTGTAAACATGTGCTCTTGCTGTTAATGATAACACTTAATCAAAAGGAGAAGAAAGATGGTCTACCACATCATCTCCTGAGTTTCTTGCTTAAGGGAAGCCAAGCACTGTACGAGCTCCTAATTCAAACTCTTTTGCTCAGAGAAATGTAAAAAAAACCTGTTTGAAAGGAAAACTGGTATTCTTTATTACAGAGAAATGCGGGGGGCTTTAAGCCTACAACTGTATCTCGGAGTAAAAACCCTGCCCTGTGCAGAGCCCCCTCCATCACCGCTCCAGGCTTCAGCAAGTTACAAGAGAGCTTTTAAAGTTTGCAAGTACATGGGTGCACAGCAACACATCATTGCTTTAGAGCACGGGGAACGGCTTGAACCTGCCCCAACAGGGCAGACTGAGCTGAGCTCTGAGGCAGAAGCTGTTCCCTGTTTGCAGGTGCTGAGGCGCTGGCACAGGGTGATGGCCCAGAGAAGCTGTGGCTGCCCCATCCCTGGCAGTGCTCAAGGCCAGGTACAGGGGCTTNGCTGAGGCGCTGGCACAGGGTGATGGCCCAGAGAAGCTGTGGCTGCCCCATCCCTGGCAGTGCTCAAGGCCAGGTTGGACACAGGGGCTTGGAGCAAGCTGCTCCAATGGAAGGGGTCCCTGCCCGTGGGAGCAGGGGTTGGAGCTGGAGGAGCTTTAAGGTCCCTTCCAGCACAAACCAGGCTGGGATTCTATGACTGCTTTGGGTCTTGATCCTCATTTATGTTGAGAAGGGGAACTGGCTCTGCCACCCACTCTCAGCTATCATAGACTATACCTTAGGGGCTGAGAGCAAAGGGCTGGTTGGGAGCAGGACCTGCGCAGTCATTGTACAAAGCCCATGGGGGAAGCGCACCAGGCACACAGATGCTCCAAGTGGCTGTGCTGGTTACAAATAGCTCCACCAGCACACACTGATGCGTTGTCTGTAGCACAAGCTCAGGGTCCCAAGAGCTGAATTACCTGGGAAGCTGACACCTGGCAACCTATAAATCAGGTTGAGTATTTAGAGCTTCTTCAAGACAGAAAGACTTAAGACAGCCTCTGTCAAAACCAAATGCTTGCTAGCACATTGCTCTTACTGTACATATTGCACTTACCATACATCACCTACCTAAAGGCTAAATGAAGAAAGTACAAAGACAGGGTACAATTCTTCCCCAGCTACCTTGCAGGTTTTTGGCAGCGTGAGTATCAACTGCAGGTTATCCTGTATAGCTGGGAAAAGCACTCTAATAACAGAGGCCAGCACAGCACTACAGCCAGTGTAACTCCACTGTAGCACCTGAGCTGCCCATGCACATCCCCAGGCTCATCTCCAGCCACAGAAGTAAAAGGGAACAAAAGGCAGTGAAGGTATTTCAAACCAAAACCTCTTTTCACAGCAGCAGACTCCATCCTGCTGGGCTCCCGCTCAGCTCTGCTGCACACCTGGCCCAGCAGCTGTATCCTGCTGGCAATGTGTCACCATCAGTTTCATTCTGAAGGCACAACAGATGCTTTAATTACTACAAATATTGTTGTTTCAAATGCACAAGCACTGCCCAGGGTAACAAAGCACCCTCCTCCTCCCGTTGGCACTTTCACGCTGCTCAACAAGTTTTGGGCAGTACCACATTTTGGTCTACATCTAAACTTCACCTCCGGCAGAGAGGGTTTAGAAGTGAGTAAAAGAAGTCTCTGAAAACACAGCATAAGCATGAGTAGAGCTGGAACGCTGAGGAAAACGTTCATTTGAGAGCCTGCCATAGAAAGCCAAACAAACAGAAGGCAGCAACAATGTTACCCATGGCACTGGCACAACAAAGAACTAAAATAAGAAAGGAGATGAAACAAAAATACCCAGAAAACAGAAAGTGAGGAATGCAGAAACAGATAAAGAGAAAACTGGCATTATTTATTTTTAGGGTTCCCACAATTGAGAACACTGAAAATAGTTCTTCCTTGGCCTTCTACGTTACCACTTGAGTATCACAGAATCCCAGCCTGGTTTGTGTTGGAAGGGACCTCAAAGCTCCTCCAGCTCCAACCCCTGCCACGGGCAGGGACCCCTTCCACTGGAGCAGCTTGCTCCAAGCCCCTGTGTCCAACCTTGAGCACTGCACTGCCAGGGATGGGGCAGCCACAGCTTCTCTGGGCCATCACCCTGGGCCAGCGCCTCAGCACCTGCAAACAGGGAACAGCTTCTGCCTCAGAGCTCAGCTCAGTCTGCCCTGTTCGGGCAGGTTCAAGCCATTGCCCTTGGCCTGGCCCTACAGGCCCTTGTCCCAAGCCCCTCTCCAGGTTCCCTGCAGCCCCTTTAGGCCCTGGAGCTGCTCTCAGGTCTCCCCTTCAGGAGCCTTCTCTTCTCTGGGCTGAAAGCACACCAGGATGTATTCCTAAAATGGAATTCCTAAGTTCGGAGCTCACAGTTCTACACATCACACAATACAGGACAATGAACAGCCCAAGCTGAGCCCCACCACATCAGGCAGAGATATTCCCTGTGCACTCAAATACATCATAGAAGCACGGCCTTCAGCTGAGCACATTTGTTTGGTTTTTCTTCCACTCCAGATAACAGCAGCAGGGCCGGGCAGGAAGGATGGAATAAGTGTTCCCTAGCAGTGAAAGAATGTATTTTTTAAGTCACAATGAGTCAAACGTTATCTTTCACTCAACCCAGCAGCTATGATTTGAAGAAGAGAGAGCGCCTCGACTTGCAACATCCTTGTCTTAACACTTATTTTGAAATCAAACCCGAATTAATCTATTTTCCACCCTTCCACATTTGAAATATTCCAGAAAACTCAAATAACTGGGGCAGGGGAGAGAGAGGGAACAGACATATCAAAAGACCCAAACAAACAACAAACCCAAAGCCAAGACCCCCTCATCGTTATCACCCAATACCAGCCAATTCCACAGATATCTAGTATCAATATACAACTACATCCACTGTTTCGGGATCAGAAAATTAAGATTGGGGTGATAAAAAGACATGCACACTGCAGTCACCACCCATTAGAACAGCAGGCTGGTTTTACAAGCTGTTATGGGAAGTATTTCCACTTCAAATTCAGTTGATAGGCTTCAGCTCCAAATAGAGGCAAAGGATGCTCCGAGTTCATACTCTGAATCAAAGCTATCAGCACGCTTCCAGTACAACTACAACCAGGGCTTGGAATGAGATGTTTCACCCCTGCTCTTGGTGTGCAATGTCCAAGAAAAGGAGACTCTCACCAGATGTTGGGTGCGTTAAGGCCACTTGGGCACATGAAAGCTCACTGCCCATCCTGGCTCTGGCACATGCAGGCATTTTGTATGGTCAGAGAAAATACAGGTAGGCCAGGAATGCTGTCAGCCCCAGGCTGTCCCCCAAGGAGTTTTCCATGGGTCTGTTGGAGGCATTTCCCTGCCCATGTCAGCACAACCCACACACAGCCCCAGGGAGGACAAGCTCTATGGGCCCCAGTGTCAGCTGCTCACACCCCACTCCCAGGGGAAAAACCAAACAGCATTAAACTGTTCTCTTACTGGAGAGAGAGAAGAGGATACAGCAGACAGGAAAAAAGAACAGCATATTAGTGTCATTAAAATCCTGTGCAGTAGCAGCAGTGAAGTCCCAGACAGATGGGTTTTGGGGCCGCTACTGTGGTCAGCTCCTGCAAAGGTAAATGTGCAGGTTTAGATGTGAAATTTCATCAGTGCAGACAGAGGAAACACAGAGAGCAAGGAACGCGGGGGGAGGGAACAGGTAGAGGCTGGTGTCTCAGAATGAGTTGGGTTGGAAGGAACATTTACATTTCATCCAGTCCAACACCCTGCCATGGACGGGGGCAGCAGAGGAGGTGAAACAAGAGCGACCCACCCATAGGTAACCCGAACTCCATCTTCTGCTGTTAGCAAGAATATGCAGCGATAAAAAACAGGAAATGTTTATGCAGCAAGAATGCTTAAGTAAACAGAAATGTACCCAAAAAAATCCCAGCATCCATATTCATGAGCTGCACGTGCTCGTGAAACTTTGAGGAATATTTGTGGATCTAACACTGCATTAACATTTTCAATGAAGCAGCAAAAATACTCCAGAACGGAGCAGCGCCGGCACAGCCCCTCTCCACTGTACATATGTTTATTCATGAGCTCCCAGGTCAGCACTGCAGCAGGTTATTCGTGGATGTGGATGGCTGGCAGGAGCCAACCAGCCTGTGATCAGAACTTGCTTCTGGCAGTCAGAGGGGGAAGACAGCTATTTTCTCCTCTTCGCAGAGGTGTAGCCAGGTCAGCACCACCAGGGATCTAGGGAAGGCTATGCCAGCCAGGCAAACTGCCCACCAGAAGTATTTTAAGTCATTCTTCTCTAAAACACTGGTCTCCAACACAGAGCATCTGCACGTACAGCACATGCCAGCCAAGCAAACAGAGCCCATACAGAGGATTGAAGTGCAAAGCGTGCTGCTGCCACACAGTAACATTCAGGCTGCTTTAAACACCTCAGAGAAAGATCCATCACGGAGCCAAGGTGTGAGGTTTGCTGGTGGGGTGAGAGGGAGTGGGGGAGAGCCCTGGAGGGTCCAGGCAGCTTCTGCAGCAGCATCCCCATCCCCAGAGCCTCCAGCCTCATCCAGTCCTGAGCTGCAAACAGGGACAAATCCCAGAGGGATGCTAGCCACAATGGATCAATCCCTAGAGCAAGGGAAGGTGGGACTGCGCTAGTGTGGGACACCCTGACCTGAGCATCCTGTCCTCTTGGAACGCATTGTGAAAATACATACCCTTACCCTACCTTGAGGTCCAGCAAAACTTGACTAAAGGTGGGCTGTTTAATTAAGGCATGTACCTCCAACTGAAATTTGCAATTAGAAACGGAAAATGGATTAAAGGAACTGGAATGGTTTCCCAGCGCAGCTCAGGTAAAGTCAATCAAAACAGGAGCGCTTGTTCATAGCTGTAATCACATCAGGTCACAGCACGGAAACTTATTCCTCAGCTGAAGAGGAAGGGCCCCACCAACAGAAACAGCTGCTGACAGCTCCAACACATAACTCAAAAGCAAAGTCACAAACCGAGCTAACACCACCTTTACTGTGCCTGAACAGCACCAGCACTGCTCCAGAAACTGACCCGGCTGCCACCAGCCCCGACTCCAGGAGCACCAACCCAGAGGGGAAATCGGGGACGTTCAGAGCAGCCCCTCCACTCCCCAGCCGGCGGTGGAGCAAGCCCCGTTTTGTTATAGAAAGCTTCATTTTATGCTATAGAAAGCTACATTTTGCATGGCAAGGGTGTCATTCGCTAGAGCAGAAGCGTTCCCCTCTCTGATCACGCTGAATGCCCAACAACAAACACGCTCCAGGAATGCCATCGAGTCACCAACACCAACTAGCAGCAGCCAGGAAGATGTCTGGTCTGACAGCTTCGGATTTCGTCACTGACAGGGCTCGAAAGTGGCTGCTTTGGGCACTCTCAGAGGGAGGAGGAGGCAGGAGAGCAGCCACCGACACAGCGGGCTCCGCTCAGAGAGGGAATCGCCTTTAGGCTTGAGCAACGGTAACGGAAGCACACAACAGTGATAAAGGGGAGCACACAGCAGTGATGAGCTGACCAAGTCCTACCACCCCTATTCCCCCACCGCTGCTTTACTCACAGGCAGTGGACAAGCCCACCACCATTACCAGGAAAACTATTACAAGCATTTGTGCATTGTTCGTTTCACACAAACAGGCACCTCACGCGTACAAACATTGCGCTGATCGTCTGTCAGAGTTTACCGAACTTGGTGAAACGGCAAGCTGCCTCCCCTGAGTGCAGGCACATCGGTCACCGCGTGCTCCACACCAGCCTCCAGCAGCCGCAGCAAACCCCGCGCGGAGCAGCAGGTTTGCTGTAGGGTGCCTGCAGAGGTGCACCCAGGACTGCCGCCCGCACCCAGCCGGTCCCGACACGCGGCAGCGTGACCCAGCTGGACCTGCGAACCCCGGGAAACCCTCCCTGCACGCTCGGTTCCAGATTGCTCCGTGGCGCCAGCCCTCACCCTCGCACAGCCCCGGGCCTTTGGGAGCCCGGCCGCTGCTCCAGGTGTCCGTACGGATCCGTCTTAACTCACACGCACAAGCGTTCTCCCTCCGCCAGCACCAACTGTTGCACCCGCCGTGCCCAAAGCGACCACAAACATTCCAAACGTTTCTCCCACCATCCCAGGGCACTAAGCAGAAATTACACCGGGTTTTCACACCACAACGCACCGAGCACCGCGGGGCACAGCCGGGCAGCAGCGTTACCGGCCCTCAGCAGGACCGGACCCGGGTCCTCCTGCACCGGGGGCCTCAGGAGGAGCCACAGCGAGGGGCCCGGACCAAGGCACGCTGCCGGCACGACCGAAACCGTGCAGTACACGGAAAGGCTCTGTCACCGCCGGCCGCGTACCCGGCGCCTCGCTCGGGGCTCCAGAAGCGGCGGAGCCAGCCCCCCCCCCCCCCCC
>NDXB01013317.1:2072-32744 GCA_002631895.1 Agapornis roseicollis | reverse complement strand
ATTCTCCTGGAAGGCATGCTAAGGCACATGAAAAACAACAAGGTGCTTGGTGGCAGCCATCATGGCTTCACTAAGGGGAAATCCTGCCTGACCAATTTGGTGTCCTTCTACGATGGGGCTACAGAACTGATGGACAGGGGTAGAGCAGTTGACGTCATCTACCTGGACTTGTGCAAAGCGTTCGACACTGTCCCACACGACATCCTTGTCTCTAAATTGGAGAGACATCATTTGATAGGTGGGGCACTCGGTGGATAAAGAACTGGTTGGATGGCTGCACGCAAAGAGTTGTGGTCAATGGCTCAGTGTCCGGCTGGAAGCCAGTGACGAGTGGTGTCCCTCAGGGATCGGTGTTGGGACCGGTCTTGTTCAACATCTTTGTTGCTGACATGGACAGTGGGATTGAGTGCGCCCTCAGCAAGTTTGCCGATGACACCAAGCTGTGTGGTTCAGTGGATACTCTGGAGGGAAGGAATGCCATCCAGAGGGACCTTGACATGCTTGTGAGGTGGGCTGATGCCAACCTCATGAAGTTTAACCATGCAAAGTGCAAGGTCCTACACCTGGGTGGGAGCAATCCCAGGCACAGCTACAGGTTGGGCAAAGAGGAGATTCAGAGCAGCCATGCGGAGAAGGACTTGGGGGTGATGGTCAATGAGCAAATGAACATGAGCCGACTGCAGTGTGCACTTGCAGCCCAGAAAGCCAACCGTATCCTGGGCTGCATCAAAAGGAGCGTGACCAGCAGGTCGAGGGAGGTGATCCTTCCCCTCTACTCTGCTCTCGTGAGACCTCACCTGGAGTATTGTGTGCAGTTGTGGTGTCCTCAACATAAAAAGGACATGGAACTGTTGGAACAAGTCCACATGATATGAGGGTCATGAGGCTGACTGGGGGCTTGAGCTCTTCTCATACAAAGACAGACTGAGAAAGTTGGGGCTGTTCAGTCTGGAGAAGGCTGCGTGGAGACCTCATAACAGCCTTTTAGGAGACCTACAAGGATGCCAGAAAGGGACTCTGTCAGGGACTGTAGTGATAGGACAAGGGGTAATGGGTTAAACCTAAACATGGGAAGTTCAGGTTAATAAGGAAGTGACACTGGAACTACTTGCCCAAAGTGGTAAATACTCCATCCCTGGCAGTGTTCAAGGCCAGGTTGGACGGAGTCTTGTACAACATTGTCTAATATGAGGCATCCCTGTCTATGGCAGCAGAGCTAGAACTAGATTATCTTAAGGTCCTTTCCAACCCTAAACACTATGATTCTACGAATACTGTGAAATACATCAGAATACCTTATGTGTGGTTGCTATTATTCTCAGGAAAACATCTTTTAGACAGTAAATGCCTGTAATTTTTGTAAATTTGCAGAATTTATCATTCAAATAATGTTACTCTTCATCATCTGTTTTTCTTCATAATGTAAGTATCTTGCAAGCCCCCAAGGATAACAAAGCCTTAATATGTCTGATTATAGATTCCTTTCTTTTCATTTTGACCACATGTTAGTAACTCAAAGAAAATAGAAACGTCAGTAAGTATTCACAGATCCTTTCCATAGTTATTGAAGCTCTTCAGTGCTTGCCAGTTCATCTCTATTCACCACATCCCTGAGCCATTAAAAAGGAGCTGAGGCACAGGGCCAAAGCATAATTTGCTAGTGCAAGACAATAGTGCAAATTCTCCTGCCCCTGAAAGTAGTTTGGCCACATAGAAACTGAGTACTGGGAACATGCCATACCCTACACTCACTCCCAAACTATGCAGATTATTTGGGAGAATGTTAGTCAAACAAAAAATTGTATGAGGGATCATTTTAAAACTTGTACAATACAGACAAATCATATTCCTGGCCCTGGGTACAATTCCTAGCAATATTCTGGCACTGTTCCATTTAGTATTATATACTGAGCCTTCAAATACTATGAAAAAAGTAATCTTCCCAGTGACTGCTATCGACCTGCACATCAGTGAACCATTTACTTTGCTACAAGCTGTGGGAAAAATTTCACTGTTTGTTTCTCCTCTACAGGCTCAGGAAAAATTTAATAGTATCTGCTTGTCCTGGGTTTAGCAGTAGCAGTCAATTTTTTCTCCTTCGTAGTAGCTGATGCAGTTTTATATTTTGACTTTCAGTCTGGGAACATAAACCAGATCAGCTTCATGATCAACGATTCTATTGTATTTCACGTCATTATCATAAAGTACAATGAGACAAGAACATTAGCCCAAGGCCCCCGCCCAGATAAACACTAACACAGCAAATACCAGCTGTAAGTAAGGTACAATATTCTGAGACCGTGAGATTAAGGGGAAAAACTTTGAGAGCTAATAAATAAGCATTGTGCCAAGTGACTACCAATCCGGTCAGATCTGTAGTTATTTCAACCCTTCATGCCCCACGTTGGGCGCCAAAAAGAACTGTCGTGGTATAAACCCAGTTTCTACTTTCTCCCCCTTTCTTTCCTCCCACCCTCCCGCTTCCTCCCCGCTCCCAGAGGGATGGGGAGGAGAATCGAAGGAATGCAACTCCCATGGGCTTAGATAAGAACAGCCCAGTAACTAAGGTATCACACAAACCACTGCTGCCACCGCCAATAATAATAATAAGAAAATAATAAGGCAAGAGAGTACGATACCACCCACCGAAAACTAGCCCAACTGGGAAGTGTGAGTGCCCTTCCAGGTAACTCCCCAGTTACCTCCCCAGGCATGACATGCTGTGGTATGGAATACCTCTTCGGCTAGCTTGGGTCAGGTGTCCTGTCTGCTTCCTCTCGGCCTCCCCTCCTCCCTGGCAGAGCATGAGACTCAGAAAGTCCTTGGTCAGAATAAACATTACTTAGTGACAACTAAAAACACTGGTGTTATCAGCTATGTTCCCAGGCTGAAAGTCAAAACATAAAAACTGCTTCAGCTACTAAGAAGGAGAAAAATTGACTGCTACTGCTAAACCCAGGACACTGCTAAAGGCAGGTCCTTGATGGCTTCAGTATTTTTTTTAAGGTCTGGGATTCTGCAGCACCATACATTACTGCCTATTAATATATTAGTAAGTATATTTAAAACAAGGCTGCAACACACTTAACCAGACAGAAGCATCTTGTTGCACTCAATGATTGCTCCGTAGGCTTTTTCACTGTGTCATTTCTTCAGAGCACTTACTATATTCTGGGGTGACATTGAACCCAGATTCTAATTCATTTAGAAGCAAAAAATCCTACTGACTTTCAGCATGACTTAAGCACTCATCAGTATGTTTCTCCAATGCTCATCTTTCTCAGCAGTTTACATCAGAGGGTGTTGATCCTGTCTGCAATAAGTAGAACTTAGTCTGCAAAGAGCCTGAGCCTGCACTAGCAGGAAAGCTTCTGTATGGCTGCCATCTTGCCCCTTCCTATTAACCAGAAGATTTCTGAAAGGCTCATGACTGGACTGTAACTGAAAAGTTCTGTACCAGCAAAGAGCAAGCAAATCTGTCCTTAGCCTAAGGGAGCTCAGGTAAATCTTAGAAAGCATCAAATTCTGTGTTGCATCTTTATTTCTAGTACTATGGCCATTACTCTCCAGTCCAGGCCAGAACAAAATCTCCTCACATTCATTACCCTTTCTGTCTGTACCTCACTTATTTACATGGGCAAGAATGAACTATGCAGAGTCCCTGTTTTAGTCCCTGATGCTCATGCTAGCAATAAGGGCCTGATATGTTTACTCCTACTCAGTCGCTGCAACTCCATCTACAGCCTAGTCCATGTGAGGAGGGTACAGTCAATACCACAATGAGACTTGCACATGTACTAATCTTTCTCAAAAACATCTGCAAGGGCTGTGTAATCAAAACCCGACAGGGACATTTTAGAAACTCACTTAGTTAAGGTAAGACTGACTTTATATAGCTGTCCTAAATACAACTCTGCAGAAAATGAAATCCAATCTGCAGCACAGTTGTTTACAAGAAGGCTGAATATTGATCCAACCATGGTTTCTCTTTCTGGCTGCTCTCCTCTGTGCCACTACTGTGGGGTCTGCTAAGGTTGTACTCAAGGGCCTGGAGAAAAGGCTCTTCACTTATGTATTACTTATGTTTTCTCTTTGTTTATGAGGTCTTACAAATGTCAATCTAATAGATACATTCACCCACCAATTTAACTTTCTGCAATTTTCATTAAAAATTAAGAGAAATTAATTTCATCAGTATCCTTCTGTAATAAAAATTTATTCCCTTTCTACAAATTCATAATCAGAGCTAATTTATGAATAAGCCTTATTCTGCAATAATTTTTTACTCTCCCATGTCTTAAGGAAAGAAAAATAGTCAGTTACATCTACTGCTTGCAATGTTTTCCCTTCAGATTTATCTGACTTAGGCCCTTACATTTCTTATTAATTACTGGCAAATAATTCTGCAGTTGAGGAACTTAGTGATTCCTTGCAGGCTGTCATGCATCTAAATACTCTGTTCAAGTTCTACATCTTTATTCAGTTTTGCTTTGCATTAAAAAGAACAATGAAACTTATCTCTGAAGAAAGTTATTAGAGATATTAGGACATCCCTTCTTGCTTCAGAAAGGCCTGCCACACTTTATACCAACTGATCTTTAAAAATATTTTCAAATTCAGACATAGACAAAAAGGGAATAATTTTTAGAAAAACACAATTTCAAGTTCTGCCTAACAACTTCATGTATTTTTACTTTTGGGTTTTGGTTACCTCATAAACAACAAGAGCCTCTATAACAAATTATGTCTGTGTAATAGCAAGAGATGAACTACAAATCTGACCCCACTTTATAGATGATCTTGGCCCATTTAATGAATGTACATCTGTTTCTACAGTATGGTAATACAATCAGATATCTCAGTGCTTGTGAGCAGACCTGTTAGCTATTACTACACCACTCACCCAGCTCAAACGAAGCTGAAGGCAGTGTCTGACAGGGGGCTTCCCTTCATAAGGGAAGAAGAAACTATGAGGAGGTGCTATGTTCTAGCTTGTTTCACCTATTGTGTGCACCCCTGGGGAGGCTTGCACATGTTAATACAGTGTTCTCCTAAGTCTCTAACCTACTGCATTACTGTCAACCTTCAAATTTTTTTCATAGATGAACAGTTCAGCCACATGAAACAGAATTCTTTATAATTTTACTATTCAATAAAAGCATAATGTTATGATTTCAGTTTGGGAACTAAGGGATTAGAGCATGCACAAGGGCTGTGAAAATGTGGAGATTTGGGCAGCAATTTTATAATTCTCTGCCAACTGTTGGTTCTCTGCTGATTCCCTTCCATCTCTCTCTCACACTGCTTGGTGTAGAAAACCCTGCACTCACCATGCCTCTAAGATCAGAAAGAAGCATATAATCTGTCCCCTCCATCTCCTCAGATGCTTACATTGCCAGATGGAGAAGCTACACAATGAGCATCTGAAGGATGCAGCAAGAAAATTTCATCAGAAAGTGCTGTGTTTTTTTTTTTTTTTGCTGAATTGCCTCTTTCAAAACCTCAATGTCCCAAAGGACATTCCCAACTAAAGGGATTCCCAACTGAGCTTCCCTTTGGATCTGCCCCACCAGCAGGAGAGATGGAGGCCTGAATGCCTCAGGAGGCTGCCTGTTTCCAGTAGCCATAAAAATGCAGAAAAGTTCAATTTCACCTAACAAACAGAACACTTACAGAGCGGCTGCATTTGTGGGATATCTGCCAAAACATATTCATCAGGTCCAATTCAAGATGGAAGTGTTTTTCAAGAAACTGTATATTCCTGAAAGGGAAGCCCTGTCTTCTGTACAGATGTACTACTGCTTTAATTCTGATGCAGAGAATTGACAGTGATTGTCAAAGGGCTTAAAAAGCTTAGGAAAAGCATTGTGATTTTAAGATTAGCCAAAATACATTAAACAAATATATCTATAATTCAGGGAACACAGTTTAACTTGTAACCATATATATAGAGACAGATAAATACACACAGAGTTATGTTTTACTGTGATAATGTACTTATGTAATATGTATATTTCCATAGTGATCCTTCAGGTCCACACTTAAGTAAATGCCTATCGCTCCAAGTGTTCAATACTAAAATATGGTGCACTGTTATACATAATTAATAAAATTAAAGATGCATGAATGCTTATTTCTAAATTTACTTGTTGAGTCTATCACTGTCTTCCTTCCTCTCTATCGTTTCTTAACTTGAATTTTTTCCTCCTATTCCAATTGCACTTTCTTTTGTTCTTGTTTTCCTTTCTACCCTTCTTCTTTCTTCCATAAGGCCTTTGCAAAGCTCAAAAGCTCTTGAATTTGGACGTGTTTTATGAAAAGTGGGGGGTGACTGAAACCAAGATTTTTTTTCCCCCAAATGTCTAAGATACCACAATGATTTATAATCCAAAGTAGTCTCTTGAAAACATATATTCTATTTGTAATCATTTTCAAAGAACCATAAAACAACATTCAAAGAAGGAGAAGCTCAAGATTCCAACGATCTTTACAGCCTACTTGAGTTACCATCTAGTTAGTGATCAGTCCTGAACCTTATTTGCTGGAGGCTCTACACTCAGAAGCTAGCACAAATCTAATGCCAACAACTACTGTGAAAATAATACTTTGAATTTAAATAAAGACTAGGCCAGATTTCTCAAGTCTCACTAGATTTCTTATGTCTTTTTTCTTCTGAAGTTTACTCATTAAAATTGTATTTTTACAAAGTCGCACAAGTGAGAAAAGACATAGCTGTTAAAATTGTTGATGATAAACTGATTGACATCACATGGGAATCTTACCCATATCCACTTATATTATAAAGGTAAATTTGAGCTGTGATTTATTAAAAAAAACCAACCAACAAACCCCAAATCCACCAATTAAAAAACCCCAAACAACTAAATCAGCTATTGCAAGTTATAGCCTTGAAGATGAGTTATTTGCATATACTACTCTCTTTAGCTGACTCTTACCTGGACAAGGCAAAATGTTGCATTCCTGGTACTCTAGAGACGGGCCGAGGCAAGGAAGTCCCCCGTACTTGGGCTCAGGATTGCTGCAGACCCGTTTGCGATTCCGTATACCTCTACTGCAGTCACGACTGCACTGAGACCATGGAGACCAGGGTGACCAGGCACCATTGATGGTATGAGCAGAGTATCGTCCAGAACGCAAAAAGTCCCCTGACAATCCTAATAAAATAAGGATTGAAAAAAACCAATACTGAATTAAAACAGTATTTCACCTCAAAACAACCTTTTACTCCTAGGCTTCTAATAGTAATATTGCCAGGAGTGTCTTGTCCTTTAGTCTCAAAATCCAAACCTTAGTTTAACCTCAAGAATCAATTCCATAATAAAAATTTCATAATCACTTGCACAGAACTACAGTGAAGACTTGGATCCAACTCCTTACTTAAAGCTTTACAGCTGTATTGACTGAACTAAAGTCAATTTATTCCACCTGAGGATGATAAAAGTTCTCTCTCTCTTGCACAGGAATTGTCATCTGAAATACTCCAAATACACTATAGAGGTATTATTGCCTCTGTTTCAGAGGAAGAAGTTGGCACAGAAGAGAGGACTGAGCTGCCTGTGACCACTCACTGAGCCAGTTCCCCTTGGTCACACTTCAGGATTCCGTTCGCTTCATCTACCCAGCCTGTGCTTGTGCCCAGAGGCTCATGGTTGTCCTTGAAAGCAATGCACTGTACTTATCCTAATCATAATCAACTTTTAGATAGTGTATAGCAATGATTCCACAAAATCTAGTAAGACTTCCCTTTTGTGTAGAGCAATGTTTTGTCACTTTAAAAACCAGTTTATTTTCCACTGAGTTGAAGTGTTCTAAGCCACATATAGGTGGCTTCACATAGGCTTATGAAACCAATCCAACACATGATAGAATACATCCTAGTTAAAATAGCCATCTGGCAAGTGGAAAACATCTTTTCTAAATGAGTTTAGCACTAAGAAAAGGCATTAGATTAAACAGTGGTGGAGGTTGAAGTCTACTATTTATCAGTGAAAGGAGAAAACACAGAATCTAGTTCTCAGCATACAACCAATATGCCTGGATGTGGCCCCAGGAGAAGTTCTAATAATCTGCAATTAATCTGAGTATCTTTGTCACTTTCAGGTTTTATCCCACATAAAAGTATACCTCAACTCTATTCAGCACATCACTGAACTCACTCTTGCACTGTAGCATTACCTATAAGCACCACTACTAAGCATCTCCAGAAACACTACTGGGATTTCCTATTCTTGCCAAAGCTGCTCAAACTTCCCCAGTGGAAACTGCAGACTATGATCAGTGGGCCACTAACTGCTGCTTTTATTACAAGCACTTATTTAAGTAGTTGTGATGAGAGAAGGTGCTGTGAATGGTACTTTAAACAGCCGATTATGTGGCTGCCTGCTTCTGCAAGAGCTTCAGTGTTGCTAATATAAGTACAGACAAATGGTATCATCAACAGTGAAGAAATGCAGGCAATTGTTAGCAGCTTAAACTGCAGCACAAAATTTTATTCTTAAGAAATTTCTTTATGACCTACCCACAAGCACAGGCACTGTGGAAGTATCAAATGGAGCTAAAGAAACTGAAGATGTACTGAATCACATACTGGAAACAGCTACAAGTAATGCTGTGAAGATTCTGTTCAACAGGAGTCCTGGTCTGAACAGGACCAATACTGTAGATAACCAGAATGGAGGAGCCCCTTATTTACAGTGTCCAGCACTGAAACAATTACACCCTATTTCTACCTGTGGTTATGGCATTAGTGATAATGCTTAACTTGTGCCCTAATAAGTACATTACAATATCCCAAAGTAGATGAGGCTTTGCATATTTTTATTCAATAACTGGCAATATTAGAATGATGATGCAGCAATACAAAATTACTTGTAATAAGAAACTGTTGAAAAAGAAAACAGCAGAATAGCAATATAAAAATCACTAAAAATGGAAAAAACCTTTCAGTGATTATAGAGGCTATCTATTTCCCTCCTGCAGAGCCAGATTCTACTACACATATATTAAAAGCAGCATTTCAAGAATCATGGCTACACTCAAATCCAAAAAGGGAGCAAGTACACAAGTACAAAGAAACAATATGGGACTTGTGAATACAGGAACACTTTCCAGCTCCTTAAGATCATTATTTTGTAATTTTGTATCACTTTGCTCATGGAAATGCCCAGCTTATGCAGTGGGCTGTCAGAATTAATACTGGTTTTCCAGTACCTAAAGGGGGCCTACAAGAAATCTGGAGAGGGACTTTTTCCAAGGACATGTAGTGACAGAACAAGGATGAATGGCTTTAAGCTGAAAGAGGAGAGATTTAGATTAGATATAAAGAAGGAGTTCTTCAATATGACAATGGGGAGACACTGTGACAGGTTGCCCAGAGAAGGGATGCCCCTTTCCTGGAAGTGTCCAAGGCCAGGCAGGATGGTGCTTTGAGCAACCTGGTCTAGTGGAAGGTGTCAAAGGTTGGAACCAGATAATCTTCAAGGTCCCTTTCAACCCAAACCATTTTATGATTCTATGAAAACAACAGCATTTTTTTATACCAGAATTTCAAACTCATCTTTTTAGTTATTAAATTAACCACAATACAAACAATGAGAAAAGTGTTAATTGAAGCAGATTGCCTGTTAATTTCTTTGTAAAACAATGCAGTGTGCATCACTGAATACCAATACTAGGATGTTCTGAAGAATTTTGCAGGAAAGGTGTAGGTTTTTCAGGAAAAGGTGTGATTTTATTTGCCATTGTAATGTTAGATAGATTCCTTGTGATTTAAATTGGGGAGTAGGGAGGGGAATCTTCTAAGGGAAAGCTGTGAGTACTTCAGCTCTGAAATAATATTCTAAAGAATCTTTTTGGTGTGGAATTTGGTCTGCAGCAAGTGTTCTTCTATGCCTTCTTCTTTCCAAAGCACTAAAAAAATCAGTACAAGGTGCAGTCTTTTCACAGTTTTACAGTAACTCATACAGTGTTCATAGAGGGGCTTTTAGAATTTTCTTTTCAGATGGAAACTGCACAGTAGAAGATTAACATTTTGTCATTAATGACATTAAAATAGCAAGATCAGTTTATGTTCTGGAAATATAGTACTAGATATTGCTTGAACAACCTTGTAGCTTTCTACAGTGAGGTGACCAGTTTCATGGATGAAGGGAGAACAGTGGATGTTACTTAGCTTTAGTAAGGGTTCTGATACTGACTGCAAGAACTTCCTAATAGACAAATCCACAAAGTACCAGCTAGATAAATGGACAGTGTGATGGATCAAAAACCTTCTGAACAACTTGGCCCAGAGGGTTGTGGTCAGTCATACAAAGTACAGCTGCAGAAAAGTCACTAATGATGCCGTATTGGGTCCAATCCTGTTTAACTCCACCATTAATGACCTGGACAAGTTGGCTAATGATATAAAACAGGGAAGAGTGGCTGACACACCAGAGGATTGTGCCAGACTTTGACTAGGCAGAGAGGAACCTCTTTGAGCTCAACACAGGAAAATGTGAAGTCTTGCATCTGCAAAGGAACAACCCCATGCAACAGTAGTTTGAGGCCGTTTAGAAAGCAGCTCTGCAGAGAAGGATCTTGAGGTTCTGCTGCATGCAAGCTGACTGTGAACCAGCAATGTGTCCTTGTGGCAAAGGTGGCCAACATCTTCCTGGGCTGCACTGGGAAGAACCTTGCTAGTAGGTCAAGGGATGTGATGCTTCCCATCTTTTCAGTACGGGCAAGATCCTATCTCAAGTGCTGGACCCAGTTCTGGGCTCTCCAGTACACAAAAGATATGGACTTACTGAAGAAAACCCAGGGCAGGGCCAAAGGATAATTAAGGGACTGCAGAATCTTTCATATGAGAAGAGGCAGACGGAGCCAGGACTGTTTGACCTGGAGAACAGAAGGCTCAGGGGGATCTCATTAGTGTGAATAAATACCTGATGTGGGGGAATAAAGTGCTCTTCTCAGTAATACCCACCGCAGGACAACAAGCAATGGGTACAAATTAAAACACACAAAATTCCATCTGAACACAAAAGAAGAGAAATTAAGCAGGTGGTTCTCTCTTTCAGATACATTAAGAATAAGAAAGATTTTCTTTCAGAAGATGGCAAGGCACAGAATGGCTGCCTCTGAAAACAAAACTCTAAATAGGACCTTTGGCGGTGACAGTAAACACACTGTGCCAGTATCCCATCAATGCAGCCACTTCATTTCAACAAAAAAATGTAAAAGTCTTGTTCATGGACAATGCAAAAGAAAAAGTGCAATCTGAAGAAAATGATTGGACATAAACATAGCAGCAGATACAATATGAAATAGATATGATACCAGAGAATAAATCTAAGAGAAAAGAATTCATAGTTGAAAATTAATGAGACAGCATTCTGTAACAAACCCCTTCAGTTTCAGGACCTTGTGCTTCTGGGGCATTTTCACTGTGTATAATTCACATCATCCAGTCTTTTAAATAAAAGTTGTTAAATATTCTATATAGTTAATATTTCATAAGGATACCCTGTAACAACTTTTTAGTNCTAAGAGAAAAGAATTCATAGTTGAAAATTAATGAGACAGCATTCTGTAACAAACCCCTTCAGTTTCAGGACCTTGTGCTTCTGGGGCATTTTCACTGTGTATAATTCACATCATCCAGTCTTTTAAATAAAAGTTGTTAAATATTCTATATAGTTAATATTTCATAAGGATTAGAATATTGATACTTTCACATGCTACTTAAAAAGCCAATATGGAATATGAATCTGCAGGGTGAATTTGCCTAGCATTATATCAGCATGACGAAAATCCAATAAATCATACGCATACATACATACACACAAATACATACTTATACATACGCATGTATTATAAATAGATATACACATGTACATATATACCCATACATATAAATATACATATAAAAAAGAAGACTTGTGGTCTAATCATCATGTCTGCAGAGCTCTTGTAACTGTCCATTCAAAGACCGTTGCAAACAGAAAATCCACCCAGCCCTTTCCTTTTTTTGGCCAACTGATATGTAGTGTGTAGTAACTTGTAAGATATGGAAAATAGATGGGGACTAAAAATCATTGAGTCCTACATCTAAGAAGTCCTTATTTTGTTTGATATGTTCATTAATTGAGGTGGTGGTGGGGATGAGGGTCAGAAATGGGTAATACAAAACTAAAAGAAAAAATTACACTCTAGAATTTCTTCAATAAAAGTTCAGAAAGTAAATGGCTATACAGAACCAAGTCCTGTCTGTATCACAGTTTACACCAAACTCAACAGGATAAGGTATAAATGTAAAAGCATTGGAATATTTCAGATCAAGCTGCATGAAAATATGGGAACTCTTACTGTTTTTCATTGATCTGTGGTACTTTTGCCACCTCTGTGATTTTGGTCACTTCCTGACTGCCCCACATCCATGTTCAAGAATAGAAACCAGATTGTGCCACCCAACAGAAAACAAGATTAAGCCTCCTGTATTTCCCAGCTTATTGCCCCCAAGATGAAAATACCTGGCTAAAATGGCCTGCAACAGCCAACATCCTTGTCTTGGTAACAGCAAATGTCTAGTTTACATACCACCTAAGCTCTCCTTATTTAACGCCTATCTACAGAAATAGTTGTGACATCTGCTAAAAGAATGATCTGTCATAGCATAGTCAGTGAATTAATGAACAGTTTTCCCAAGACAGACAGAACAGCTGTGAATCAAATACATATGTGACCTTCATGACAGGTCCATCAGTCAAATGTTTTAAACTAAGTAATTCTCAGAAAGCCTATGACTGACTTAAAGCCCTGTGAATGACTAGAATGTATGAGGTTTGCTTGCAGTTTACCAACAGGCTTATTTTCAGTTGTTTAGAAGTCATACTCAATTAATAAACTGCTGCACACAGAGGCTAGAAAAGGGAATTTAACTACTCAATCCCAGGACAATTTAAAATAGGCAGCTGTGCTCCCCTAAAGCAAAAATTTCCACAAGTAACAACAAGTATTGCAAAAAACTGCAGTAAAATCAAACACAGGGATTTTGTGGACAAAAGAACCATCAACTTCTAAGACCAGGGAAGACAGAAGATATCAAATGACGTCCCAATAGAAGACTATTCTCTCATTTTAAGTGCCTAAGATCTGTTTAGTATGGATAAAATTGCAGAGAAACAAGCACTATTTCATTGCTGACTTACTTATCCCAGTGTACCTAGCAAGCATGTATAACAGAAAAAAATTGTCTCATTAAGTTACATAATTCTGCTGTAAATCAAAATGATTTTATAATTTCTAAGTAATTTTTTAGGGGTTTTTTGATTGAATTTGAGTAATCTTATAATTCCACAAGAAATTAATCATGTTCAGAGATATGTTAACATGAAAGTCACCTGCCCTGACAAGTACAGAAGAAAGAACCTGCCTTTGCAAATGCCTGTAATAATACCTTGATTGGCCTGATTTTTCTTGAAGACTGCAACATTTGTAGTTGAGTTCAATTAATTTACCTTAAAAGTAAGGCTCTAATAAAGCACATATATTTATAATAATTCTCTAATCTAGCCTGTAGCTAAGAAAGAAGTGGCAATGATATCTGATAAATTATATTACTTGACTGATTTATGCCTTACGTACTCATGTTCAAGCCTAACAAACCTACAGAGTCAGTGTGTTTAATGTAGATACGTACTGTTTCATAAGTGCCCATTAAAGCTATGGTGATATAATTTCAAGATTTTTAATCTGGACTATACAGACATTCACATTAAGATGTGCAACAGTGTACAGACTCTCTCTCAGTTGACTTGAAATAGCTGTGCCTTTCCTATCTGAGCACTGTATGAAAACCAGAGGCAAAGAACAAAATCCTCCTAACCAAACTTTAAATCAGAAAAGCACGAATACAGTGTACAAATGCTACTGCTTGGTTAATTGAGATAGAAATCTTACCACACTCAGGAGGAGTCTAGTGAGTTTCTGGCAAGAAGTTGTTCTGCCTCTAATCTCAGACTGCAAAGTTTGCTTTGCTAGCATTTGACAGTGAAACATGATTCTGTTTTACATGGCATGACTGTAGCTCACAGTGGGAGATTATCGGCAATGAGAACATTTCTAACAAATGGCTTTCTTTGTAAAGAGCAGAGAACTGATCTTTGCAGAACACATCTCTGGTAATGAAGTATGCCAAGCACGCTGTACCAGGATTAATCTTCCTATAAAAGCCAGCAAATTGCTACAGTTCAACATGGAGATAATGAAAAGAATGTTTCACAGTATCCAAGCTCTGGTCAGGTGGAAGTAAGTTATGATGCTTCCTTGCTATCTAGCCAGAAATTGTGAAGGTGCCTGCCAAAATTCACGGTTTCTCATTCTCATGAAATCCTTCTGTTCAAAAAGCTACAGCTACGCTACACGGTTCATGTATTTCCTTCCCATGAAATCAAGGGGCAGCAGATGGGCAGGGGGGTTGGAACTAGATGATCTTAAGGTCCTTTCCAACCCTAACTATTCTATGATTCTATGGGTGGTGTGTTGACTGAAATCCAAACCTGGGAGCTCCTGAATCCTGCAGTTTAGAGGAAGTCAGTAGGATTCATCACATCAGCAAATCAAAACAGTAGTTTCCCTGCAAATATTCTACTCCATATTGTTCTGACATCCATAATCAGAAAATGCCTATGTAAACAGGCTCAAAGTAAAATGTTGCTAAAGAAGACATAACAGTAATTCTTCTCACCATAAGCATATTGGTTAATGCAGCCACTTGGAATGCCAATTTTACTTTTCATTTTGGAATAATTAAGGACAAATTAATGATAAAGTTATGACGGAGGTCACTAGAAAGAAGGGACAGATGTATATAATAGTTTCTGCCCTATTGATTATTCAGTATTAAGTATTTAAATATTCAGTAGTTTGGGGTTAGTCAGCAAAAATGCTTCTCCCAGATGAACATTCCAATTACTGTGCAATAGGGTCACTCCCATACATTGGTCCAATAATTATTTCTGAATGAAGCAAGCAGTAGCTTCAGCAAGATGCAACAAATCACCTAAAACACCAAGAAATTCAGGAATCTCATGTTCAGAAATGAAAGAAATATCTTCAAGCTAATCAGGCAAAGAAAGCATCTGAACCTACTCCCTTGCCTCTTGCACTATCAGTGCTTTATTTCACAAAATTTAGGCACTGTAACTTAGAATCATAGAATAGTTAGGGTTGGAAGGGACCTTAAGATCATCTAGTTCCAACTTCTGACTATATTCTGTAAGAAAGAGTCAGTTTTTGCATCCAACTCCAGGAGAGAGCTTATGATCATGACTTCAGAATTGAAAAAGCTGTCTCCATGCTTAATTTTCTTGCAGCAACGTGATCTAGGAAAAACCGGCTTTTGCACCGATTTGTCCTACTAACCTGATCGCTAAGTCGGTTTCATATAGTCCATTCTTAAGTGCTGATATTTCAGCTGTAGGACAATATATCTAGATTGTTCTGTAGATTGAGTTGTAGATTCTAATTGTGATAACTCTCCTAATTCTATACTACACAGTGGTGAAAATATTCTTTTTCTCATTTAATTTCATGAAATTTTAAAAAGGTGTCATAAATGTCAAAATTATGAAAGGCAACATAAAAGCAGCAGCACTATCCAAAAGTCTTATTTAGGACAAGAAAGACAGCTTATACAAGTAATCCTAGCAGAGTTACATCTCTGCTAAACAGTAGTTTGAAACTGAATTTGCATGAAAACAGGAGAATAGCAGGAACACTTGTTACAGGAGTTGCTCCTTGCCAAAATCTGCCTTCCTGTTCCACCCAAAAAACCCCAAAACATTGAAGACTGTAGATTACCTGCAATGGGAATGACATAGCGTATGAAACTAAATCTCATCTGGAGTATCACAGGTTTTATTTTATTATTATTTCACACAGTTCTTTACTATGCATTTCCTTAAAAAATTACTAACATCTTGCCCTATCCAAAAAGACACAGATGTCAAGTGAATCAGTAAAGGTTGATCATCAATCATGATGAAGGGCATGTGGGAACCTTCTAGCATCTTCTCAATGAAGGCACCCCTGCAGCCCGCCTGCTACCAAAACCTTGCCATGTAAGCCCAACGCAGGCAGCACAGACAGGAAATGCTTAACACTGAGTTTCAAAAGAGTAGGTCTGAAAAAAAATACTGAGAATGAGAAAGGCCACAGGCTCAGAAATTGTTCTGTCTCTGTGGCTTGAGATAAGCCACACGCCTTCAGTTACACATTTTTTTAGCTAACCTGGGTGTTGTGAAGATAAGAAAGAGCTTCATAAGTGGAAACAGGTTTATAAATTTTAAAATATAATAATTAAAACCAGTATTCCATGAGATTATATAATTAATATGTAATACTTAAAAAGAAATGCTGATACATAATTAAACGTGGATAATTGATGAAATGCATTAATAAAATTAAGAGTGTCAGAAGTTCTTCTAATATTTTTTTTTTAATATATATACATTTTTTCCAAACCTATATATTACTGATAGGGAAAAAATAAAATTCTGAAATAAAATAATTCCAATTTAATGTCATCTAAAGTTGAAAAGATTTTGAAGGAGTTCAGTTTTGTATCTCAGAAATAAACAGAACTTTAAATCACTAGCAATAGCACAACATAAACTTTTATAACAGAAATTATCTAGTTCATAAACTCCTTATTTAAAAATGAATCTTACAGTTGCTATTTCAGAATTACTGAGCGAAAATTTTTCAGCATCAATACTACATATACAAGCTAAATATTTATCAGATACCTTAATCTCACACAAGCTCTCCCCCAGTAAAAAGCTGAGAGTATAAGGAGGTGAAAGAGTCCTCCAAGAACTAGGCTGCCATGTAATGGCTCACAGATTATTGTAAATAATAGTAAAATAATGTGGCAAATCTCATAACTGGTGTAAAAGACACCTGATTAGTCTGAATGATGAAACTATGTCCAGAAGAAATATAGATTCCCTGTTGTGAATCACTATGTCCTATTTTTCGTTATCAGTTCTGTTACACAAAACATCAGCAAGCAAAAACTTCCACTCTGTGCTGAAAATGGAACTGCAGATAACTCACTAGCAGGAGGCATCATTCGGCCACTTTAGCTTTGCTTACCATCTGTCGAGCATCCACTGGTGCCATCACTGGAACAATAACGCATTTCAATCCTTTGCCTTCCCACTTCTAGCAAATTTGGGTCAGGCAAGCGTGCTTTGCAGGTGTATCGGAATCGTTGTTCATAGTGGCCACCGTTGTCTGAAATATTGACTGGGGTCCAAGGCGTCCAAGGAGTTGTCTTTTTTAACTCTGGACAGGCATTGGTGTTACAAGGCTGATATTCCTGACAGAAAAATGTTCATAATTAACATAATCATTAAATATGACTTAAAAAACCACCCCCAAACCCTCATAACAAACAAAAATAACCAATAGAATAAAACAAACAAAAAGTTTTTGATATTTTTTCCAGCATTTCCAGAAGAAATGATCATCAACAAGCTTTTAATTCCAATCTCAAACTAAAAGTGGCTTTTTCTGCTTCTAGGCAAGCACAGTATCACACTCCTGAAAGCAATAATATAGCTGTACAAATTAAAACTATTACGTCCATAAAAACAGTAAGCTGAACACTATATATACCATGATAAAGTGCATCCTTTATAAACTAACAGCTCCAAATAAGGTGCCGCTAAATATGGTGAAGCTGTTAAGTAAGAGGAATTCTGATAAACTGCAACTACAAGGCACAAACTAGCAAATAATTCCTTGGTAAAACCTAGTAGCATATGGATAAGCAAAGAACTGTTCATTTTGCATACTGTTTATGCATTAAAGGGGAAAATGTACAAAAAATGTTTTCTGTTACAGAACCTGGCTCCCTAAGGTGTATGTTACCTCCAGCACAGCAAAACCTATAATCGGAAGAAAATTCTCCATATGGACTGATAGCCATCAAGAAGAACAGATCACACATAAGAAAAGCAGATTGGCCAATATTCCCAAGCCCCACAATATATGGCTTCATTCATTTCCCACACCACAATATGCTTCATCTGATGCAAGTGCTTTGTAAACTATACAGGTGAAATGAAACAACCACTAAATATCAGAATGAATTCATGCTGACAAACTACTAAAGGCAAAAAGGAGTAGGCTTCAGTGGTACAATGTTTAAATGATAATCTCTACCTTTGACATCTAGAATGATACACAGTGGAAGGTACCTTCTGAAAAGGAGCCTACTAAAGTTTGTAATTCCAGCAAATATTAAAAATATGGATGCAGCAAAAATAAGTTTTATCATTCATAGTACAACCTCCTTCTTCTATAACCCCTACCCCAACTGATACCACCATGTTGCAAAAAGCAATAGATTACCTGTTCCTGTCATTCCCATAGTGATAATAAACTTTTTATTTCATACTTTCCCCAGTTAGCTACCACTTCTCTTAGATAGTCTAACTTATTAATATATCCAATTAGACTGAGAGTAATCCCTCTATATTTTGTTTGAAAGTCTGTGGTGCTATTTCAGATCTAAAAGATGATTCTTTGAAAGTTTTTATAATTTTTACCATCTATTAGACTGGAAAAAAAGATTCTTCCACAGAAATCCTTGCCCCACTAGCGAAGCAAGTTCAAGACTGTCTATGTTCAAGACTGGTTTCATAGTTTTGTAGTACTTCAGGCAAGACAGAGCTCTTAGTCCAAAGATTTCAGCTGGACTACTTGCTCCTCCAGGCTATGCAAGGTCCCTTCCCACAGTGGTGGCCATGAGTCATATCAAGGACCATCTATGAAAGGGGATCCCTTTAGAGCAAAGAGGACTGGATCAACCTGTCCAGAAACTGACTTTCAGCCCTGAATGCTTTTTGGATCAGAAGACAGCAAAGAACAAACAAACTATCAGGTCTTGTGTACAGAACGGAAAGTAATTTCTTTATGACCCCTTTAGGCAACTCTTGAAATAATGTACATTTAAGACTGAAGACAAAACACATAAGCCTTAACTTATCTTTGCAGCACATGAGCTGTAATAAGGAAATCATAAAATTAACAGATCCGACCAACAGCCATAACCACCCAGCTTGCTTTTCCAACCAGGCATTCATGCCCAACGTGCAGTTCCCTCCAGCGGCTGGATCACAGTGCATCTTTTAGCAGGAGCACTCTGTCTTTGCCTCTCTCTCTCTCTTTTTTTTTTTTTAATAGAGATGTCTAGCACTGATGAGTCTATCACCTCCCCACATCAGCTGTTCTACTATTTACTAACTCTCAAAGCTAGCAAATTGCAAGTTAATTCAAGGCTGCATTTCCCCTTTAATTTAATTTTCTGGTCACTGAATTTTGCTGTGCCTTTATCAATGATACTGAAAATGTTCCTTGTCCCATATGTACAAACAAATTTTTCATGCTCAAGTACCCGCACATAATGGTAAACTAAGCTGAACTTCTTAAAGCTACATATGATTTAAAACCTGATCTTCAGGTCCTTTGCATCCCTATCTCTTCCTTATGTCCCATTTCCTTATTTTCCTTAAGACTGGACACCAAAATTTGATTTGGCAATCTAGAAGCAGTTTAATCAATACAGCATACAGATGCAATTTAATACATACATTATTGCATTAGTGCTGTTTCCTTCCACAACACTATACAAAGAGCTTAAGTAGACCTAATTATGTTTGATAATATATCCTTTAAATTACAGCTTTACAACTACATATAGTATCCTATCCCACAAAAAAGACTTGTGTTTGGCAATACTAAAATACATTTTATTAGCTTTTGCAATTATCTACCATATTATTTACTAACTCTACAATCTCTGTCATGTTCAAGCTTTATTGAAGATGGTTTATATCACTGTCTAGACTGTTGATAGAAATGTTAAGTGCTATTGACCCAAGAACCGATTCCAGGCAGACCCTGCTAGGCATGTCCCAGTCATTTATATCTGTGCATTAACACCACATTTTTCAGTTTGTCAGTGAGCCACTTTTAATCCATTTAACATTTGCCATATAATTCAGTTTTCCAAATCAAAGTATTTTCTGTTGCAAAGACAAATGTCTCGGAAAAATTCAATGAGAGCCAAGGAGAAGTGCTGTGTCAGTTTCAAACTTCTTGAAACAGAAGCTTTTTTCTAGTAGCATATAAGCAACACACTCATAATGGTCTAAAGTTTCAGTTCTTCAGTTGCTGTTGATTTCCGTAATGATATTTTTCAATCAAAAATAAAAGCTGCTAGAAATGTGAGGATACTGGACATGGCATAGAAAAGTGAGGGTCATATAGAGCAGAATGTGTGAGATATGCAATGAACTCTCTGTTGAATAAAAATTAGCAATAAAGGAAGAAGTTAATTGAGTGGCAATGTATTAAATCTGAAATGGACACGCCAACTCACTTCTTCCTAGAAAGACAGAATACCAGTAATCAGTGTGCTTCAGGATCTGCAGTACCTCCTAACAGAGGGTATACTCATACATTGTTACATGAGCCAGAAAAGAAAGGTGATCCTTAAGAGCATCTGCAGAAACCATTTGTTAGCTTTTCCTTTCTTCTTGCTTGGTGCATAGCTTATCATTGTTACATGAGCCAGAAAAGAAAGGTATTCCTTAAGAGCATCTGCAGAATCAATTTGTTAGCTTTTCCTTTCTTCTTGCTTACTGCATAGCTTATAAGAAAGTTTGTCTGCTGTCATGTCTGTCTATTCAACGATTTGGTAATACTTATGAAAGGCTCAGAACGGCAAGGGGAAGAAAAGTATATGCAGATTACCCAGCATCTATTTACAGCAATAAATAATCTCTCTTTGAGAAAATTCAGAGGAATATCCCAACAACAGATGACCCTATGAAGCTCTGCACTAATAATGACCTGGCAGAGCCTGATGGCTTCTCTCACAAACAGTGAGTGCTGCGCTGCTCTACCAACTACTGTCTCTGCCACAGAGGAGTCAAAAATTGCATTGTGCTTGATGAAAGCATTGATGCGATCTGGCACTACAAAAGTCTGGTATAAGTAGAACAATGATCTGGTCTGAATGGTCTCAGATTTGGAAGTATAAGAGGGAAGAGAAAAGCCACAATTCAGACCACACTTGGGTATATATATTTAGTACTGCTAGCATGAAGACATAGTCTGATTGGAAGGACTTGTCAGAGACTGAGAAAATGGAAACTGCTGTCTCTCTGCCTGGATTATCTACTTCTTCTCATCTTGTTCTAAGCTTGAACAATTTCTTAAGTGGATGTCATAGTTTAACCCAGCAGGCAGCTAAACATCATACAGCCATTTGCATCCCAGTGGGATGGGGAACAGCATTGAAGAAAAGGAACTATAAATTAAAACTCTAACCATTGGTTATGCTATTAATCAGACACCTTCCTTCTGTCTTTACTAATAACATCCTAACATTTATCTATAATGAAAAAGAATATTACTATCATTTTTTATAAAGATTGATTTAGAGTTATTTGGTTCTATTATGTTAGTAAAGGACAAAATATTTCCAAAACATTTCAAACCGGAAGCAACCTGATAAATAATGTAGAACTAAATTCTACTGTTTTCTCATTTTTTTTTTTTTTTTTTTTTTTTTACCTCGGCACTGCCATTTCAGTCTAATTCCTGAAAATTTTGAGAATCTCTGAGACATCCACTCATAGTTGAAGTTTGATTTTAATTAACCAAAGACCATGATAGGCTGATACCTCCTTAGGAAACTATTCTAAAATCTTATCTACACCTGAACTACAATTTTCTAAAGAACAGAATTTAGATAGAGTATTCTATTCGCATTTATATATCATGTTTTATATTACGCAGGTATTTCTCCAAACAAACTTATTTCTTTGATATATACAGTATGTCTATGTTGAATGTACTTCTGTTGTTCTCAATTGTGTCTTTCTTTCTCATTTTTTAGTGTGAGAGACTATCTTCACAAGGCAGCTATTCAACATTAAGAGTCCACTTAAGTATTTTCAACCCAGCAGCTATCTTTTATGATTTTAATATATCGTATTAGTTCTAAAATATTCTTTTGGAATCACCAAATGGTCCACTGATTAAAAAATACTTTAATTTTTTTCATTTTTTGTTTATAATTTTTTGGCCCAAAATTCATTTTTTTTTTTGTTTTTTTTTTTTCCTTCAGATAATAAGACAGTGATAGAAAAGAATGTTGCCAGTTCAGAAATTGAGTGGTGTAGTATGTCACCTGGGACAAAACAGGGTTGTAAGATGTAAGAATCTGAGTCAGCAATCTCCCATGCTTTGAGTTTGTCACAGCAATATGTAGTTAAAGGAAAGAATAGCCATCACATGCAATCAAAACAAAGGCCAAAATGCATGTAACGGTGTTATATAACCTGAGAGAAAACTAGTTCCTATTTACAGGGAGCCTTGTTTACACATCAAAACATAAGTTTCCCAAAGGGCTAATATACCCTAACCCTCTCTAAGAACCAAAATATGGATAACAATTATCTTGCAGTGGCTGAAAAACACATTCAGTAAAATCACTAACTGAACTTGAAAAAATAAATGGTTCCTTTATTTTCATTACAGAAATGTAAAATATTTTCTATTTCTAAAAGTATTTTCAAAATAAAACAAACAAAAGACCAGCAATTCCCTGATCATGTTTCTACTCATTTTCACAGCTCAAAAAGCCAGGATCTTCAGCCAAATACCATTAGATACACCTTACTTTATTGTCATTTCAGTATTACAATACTATTTCAAGAGTATAACCTGAAAGAACACCCAAACACCATTAAATCCAAGTCTTTAAGCAAAATCTTTTACATTGTAAATTTCACAGTTAAACTAACCCAAAAACATTTCTAAAATCCCTATTGTATCTGAGTCATGCAAAGACACATCTATACCTTATATCCTAGATTACAGGTAGTATTTTAGCTTCAGCTAACGCCAGTGGGAGTAGCTCTCCTGATCTTAGTGGAACCAGGACTTCAAAAACTATTGTTGAGCGCAATCCTGTAGTGCTATAAGGCAAGGATAGGTAAGTTGTGTTCAGAATGGGTTTCTTAGAATATTTTGATGGGTAGAGGGAAGAAAATAATTTTAGCCTAAGCAAAAGGAACAGATTTCTTCTGCAGCAAACAGGCATCTTTTTTTGCCGCAATACTGAGCACAACTTTTTGTTTCAATTTTGTGTGTGTTTAAACAGAAGAATTGGAAAATCTTCCATTCATGTAAAGGGGAATGTTAAATGAAATGAAGACTGGATTTAGAACCATTTTCCTTGGAGAAGTCTGGGGCCTGTTGGGCAGGTCACCAGACTGGGACAGTCCAGAACTCAAATCCTTCCTATATTCAACATAATTGTATTTAGATAAGGAAAATGTAAGGCAACCTACCACTTTCCTCTTATTTTTTCTCTACCAGCCATTCGCGTAACCCCATGATCATACGCTACATTTATGTCAAAATAGTCAAACTTCTGTGAAGGAAATTGTTACAAAAAATTAAATCACTTAATTGTGAGTAGTTTAACTGACACAGGGTTCATAGGAACACCTTGAGCTTCACCTCAGCAAGCAGAACAGCTTGGTTGCATCAAAGAAGTGCAGTTTTTATTTTAGTTTATTCACACTTGAGAACCATCTGAGTGATAAACATTCATTTCATCTGCATGACAATTCCAAATAGTGTAATAGTTCATCTTAAGGCATGATATTTGGAATTAACTGACATCCAAAATGAAACTGGAAACATCTAAGGAAGAAAAAGCTTCTTTATTCTGACAGATACTTAAAAAAAAAAAAGCCATAGAAAGTTGCATAGTAGTTAATTTGCATTCTTGCAAACCTTATCCATTTATAGACCTGCATTACAATTAAACACCCTACCCACATGCACCTAGCAAATGAAAGCGTTATGTGATACAAGACAGGGCAAATTTTTCTGTAAATTGTTTGCCTTTTTTTTTTTTTTTGAATAACTTAATACATCAAGAACTTATGTGTATTTTACATACTTCTCATAGAGAAATGAAAAGTAATAAACACACAGTAAATTCACAGCAATAAGTCTGCCTGCTGACAGCTGAATTTGTACCAGTCTTCCAAGACTCCCTGTTGTGATCCCAGTGCTACTACTAGAGGACACACTTCTACACCTTGTGTGCAGAGCAGCCTGTGAACACAGCACCCTTGCTTGAACCTCCACACTTGCATCTCAGACCATGAGCTCCCTGAAGGAAAAGCCCTCTCTTTGCAGGCCTTTGTGTAATGGGATCCTGGATCATCACTAAATCTTTCAGATAGCAGGACAACAGTGATGCCATAACTATAATGCTTTGGAGGCTAGTTTCGTGCTACGCTAGGCACCAGATCTGCAATCTGATGGTTTTAAACCCCTTTTAGTGAGTAGCAAATCAAGACCAGAGGACTGCAAAGGTGCTGTCCTTCCCAGAGTGCTAAGGCAGGAATGGGTCCCAAGCTATAGCCACTATGGGAACTCGAGCTGTAAAATGGAAACATCCCCTCCCCCCTTCTCAGTGCTTAATATTGGAAAGCATCTCAAAACCAGTCAAAGAACTGACTAGTGGAATTTACCGTCAGGTTTCATGCTATGAATGAAGTATACTTGCAATGTGTTTCAGTGAAGTGGATTTGAATTTTGGTTACAGATGTCTCTTCTGGCACTTGCCTGCATGTACAATAACTATTCAGAATTAAGTGTAATGAAGAGACTGAAACTGGAGACTGGATATTTGTTTTTACTGGACACTGACCTCACTCTCAGGAATGTGTTTCACAAGGGGAATTACTATTCTGTCTGGTCATCGAGTTCTTTTTTGAATATGGATTTACTGGGCTTCTCTTACTAAGTTAACCATAAATTTTCTTTTGATGAACAATACCTTCTGCATTTTGCCCACAATGACATAAGCCTTCTGTAAATTACCCTGTTCCTTTCACTCTCAGGGCAGTAAAGTTATTTGAATGCACTGTTAGCAGTTAGGAAACAAGCAGTGCCTCTAAAAATGCATGGCCTGAACAGAAAATTCTTCCTCTCATTCCTCTTTCCCTTTTACTCTAATCACTGTCAATGAAACATCCCACAAAATGGACAAGCTGTGCAATTTGCTCCAAAGGTCCACATACTCAGCTACAAGCAGGTTTACCACAACTTTCCTGATTTTTACTACATTCATGGAATTATACACTTTTCTACATTTGTGTACACTACTAATTCTAAGTGCCACACTTCAGCAGTTTTGTCAGTAATGTAATTGTTAGGAACTTGCCACCAATTAGGAGTCAAAGATATGAAGTTGCCACTCCTAAACACTGAAAAATAATAGTCTGGATCCTCAAAATGGGAAAGAGGGGCCGTCTAATAAAGGAAGCTGATTAAATGCAGTGGTTTATGCACTATTGTTACTAAGAGTGTGTCCCATCACTCTACTGAAAATTACTGTTCTGCAGGTAAGTTCCTGTTTAGCAGATAGGTGTTCAGGGCTCATTTGCTCCAAGACTCTTGTTGCAAACTCCCCCTTATCTGTGGATTTGTATGCAGCATTATGATCTGGCACAGCATAAACCTGCCTCCTGTTGTAGCAGCTCCACTGTGATGTATGAACCAGAAGCAGGGGGAGTGAGGTGGTGGGAACATCACCACCTGAAACAACTAAAATTTGATAAGCCCAGAGGTGCCTAACAAAGGACTAAGGATTCAGTTATTTTTGAGTGTTGTCATTCAGACTGCTGCAAAGCCTGCACAATGAAAGTACAAGATATTACTGAGCTGATGAAACACACAGGACCATAAATAATCAAGGTTGTAAAGCTGAAGGGCTGGTTCACCTATAAATGACTGCATGGATTTACCAAAACTGACTTAGAGGTGATTTCAGTTAAGGAGACGCTGTATTGCCATGTAGTGAAGGCCACAATTTGTGGTAAGAAAGACATGACCTCCAAATCTGAGAAACAACAGACAAGTGGATGATGAAATATAAATATAATTAAAGATAAATGATGTGTTACTTGTATAGGAATCAGAATTAATCTTTTCATCACTTAAACTTAATGTGTAAGTATCAGCTTTGAAATCTATATTTATACATTTAATTATAAATATAGGAAATTCAGCTTTATCTTTACAATTAAGAATGTACTATTTGCTGTTGGAAAAGACCATGGAAACAAATGTAGCTTCCTGTGAGCTGTGATTATGCTTACCTGATCACTCAGTACTTCAGATGGGGGAAAAAGCGGGATTGTTAAAATTCCATCTTGGGAGATATGATCAGCTGATTGGAAACAAGTGAGCTGCTGCAGCTTAGTGAGTTACCACTCAGCTGGGACATGGTAATGATTTCTACATGTGACTTTATTCATTACAAATGCAAATGCAAGCACAAAAGAAATCAGATTAACTCAGACGGATAAGGGGTGATTTACTTTGCTGTAATAACTCAATTGGTTGCAATTGCTTTCACATACTCTTACTGAGACAGTTAAACTTTTTCACACAAACCCTATAATTCCTGTCAAAAGTATTTTAAATGGCTGAAATAGTTATTATTAAGTTAAAATGCATTTTTTAAAACTGCTGAAAATCATGGCTATTCGAGTATTTATTAATTGAGAGTAAGAATGTTAGAAGATAATCCAATAGTCAAGAAGGCATGAAAAGGCTGTCAACTCATCAGTTTTACAGGCTGTTGCTTTGTAATGACTGCAAATCTGTCATCACACATAAATTACCTTCATTTGTATACTGCAGCATAGGTTTTGCTCCATGTAGGCTTCTAGAAGGACAATAAGAACTATATTCTTGGTGCAAAAGAAGATCTCGCAAAAAATATTGAAACACCAAAAGTGAAAACAAATCTGGGACTTCAGTTTTCATAGACAACACTAGTGTTACTTGGTTATTTTGTGACCTGGAAAGAATTTGACCCTTAGATTCCTGATTCTTGGATTCACCCATGTGCCTTTTCCTGAACCTAGGAAGGGGAAATAAATGCAAACAAGTTTCAGTTGGGTTTGTCTGCCACCACATATCACTAACTCCACAGGCTGCTAAAATAATTGTGTAATTGCAAAACAAGAAGAGAAGAAAGTAAAAGCTGCACAGCCTGTAATCAGGGGGCTGAAGATAAGGACCAGGGTGGTACTACTATGGACAGAAATGGCTCATTTCTTTCACAGGACAGTATCAAATTAAGCACAGTAGTAAAGTAGTTTGGGAAATTTACAGTCTGAGGACACATTCACTTCCATAATATTTTGACCTGGAAAATCAGCTGTGTGAAAAGCTCTCCAACAAGTAATGCAGAAAGAATACAACAGTTATTACTACTTTATATCCAGCCATAGAGCACACTTTTAGATTCTTATTCATTTATCCATAGTCATTTAATATATCATCAGTGCAACTTTATATTAAAATTAATCCTTTTATCAGCTTGTAGATCATCATTAATCTTATTTTCTACAACTACACAATCTTTTAGGATCAGCTGAACTTTCACATTTTAAGCTCAAAATCTGAGGGCAAAACCATGACTACTAATCAGCAGTGTATCAAAAGAGACCTGAGAATATGAAATTATTTATTGCTTGTGAAGTCATTTAGAAAACAAGCACTCAGTTGCAGCTTGTCTTGTTGTTAGTCGTTCTTCCCCCCCCCCCTTGTAATTATGAAGAGCTATAAATTGTCTTATACAAAAATGGAAACAAAATTTGAGAAAGCTAATGTTGGAAAGAGCTGAAGTCTGGTATTGCTCAGCAAATCTTATTATTTTAATATTCTTAATGTATTTTTCATTCAAAGAATAATTTGAATTAAATAATTTCAAAGAATGATTTAAATGATATACAAATCACTAGGGGAAAAAGAAACCTATAATGTCACTGCTCCTGAGATAACACTCTAAATGTTACAGCAGCTGCTAAATGACAAATGTGTAAGTGGTGGAAATGGTACAAACTGAATAGATGAGGAGCCACGAACTTTGATTCACAGTTGCCAGTCCAAACCCAGGAGATGCAGTGAAAAGCAGGACTGCTTGTTGAAATGCAATAAACAGTGCAAGTGTTTAAATCCATTGAAAATAGATTTAGCCACACAAATGAGACACATTTAAAGATTTTGATCATCTCTACTTGTTGTAGTTTGAACCCAGCCAGGCAGCATGTTCACTCACTCAATCCCCCCCCTTCTGGCCCTCCCCTCTTTCCTCCCCGCTCCCGGAGGAGTGGGAGGGAAGACGGGCCAAACTCCCACTGGTCAGATAACAACAGTCCAGTAACCAAGGTACAACACAAATCACTATCGTTATCATCAACAATAATAACAACGACAAAGAAAACAAGGGAAGAGGGTACGATACCACCCGCCGAAAACGAGCCCGACCGGGAAGTTCCCCCTCCTTCCGGGTAACTCCCAGTTACCTCCTGGGCATGACGTGCTATGGTATGGAATACCTCTTTGGTCAATTTGGGTTCTGTCCCTCCTTTCTCCCAGCCCCCCTTCTCCCCGGCAGAGCATGAGGCTCACAAAGTCCTTGGTCAGGGCAAACATCGCTCAGCAGCAACCAAAAACATCGGCCTTACCAGCCTTGTTCCTGGGCTAAGTCAAAACACCAGCTACTAAAGAGAAGAAAAACTGACTGCAACTGCTGAACCCAGGACACTATGATAGCAGAAAGGGTATGGTCTGTACTTCTAAAAATAAAGCCACAGTGTAGGGAATCTGGGTATGGGTATGCAAGCCTAACAAAGGTGGCAAAATGCAGCTGCTGGAGATATTTCCAGTACCAGATGGATTGCAGTCTTCTCCAAAACCTCCAAATATTAGGAAACTCTAACTACTTACTAGAAGGGAAATCAAAAATGTTAAGTTAATCTATATGTGAACATTGACATCTTCCTAGCTCAAAGGCCACACTTCTGTAAATAAGTGAAAGAGGAAAACCAAACAAAACACCCATCCCTCAAATTCCTTTCAAGCAAAATTTTTTTCTATTTAGATGTCAACAGAGAGGGCAACACCTGTGGAAAATGGGTATAGCAGGTAGGTTAAAAATATAATTATGCTATAAACCTCTTTTTCAGGCCTTGACCCAGAGACACTGAAGAGAACAGCAATATAACTGAACTGCAAACGTACTGAAGCACGATTTAATAATTTATCACGCTGCAGACATCTGCCTTTCCCCAGGGCAGAAATTACAGCAGAGCTGACAGACGTGAATAGGTGCCCATACATCAATAACTGCTGCTGCAATCGAATGTATAAACGCAAAACCATCTTCAGTTATAGCTTATAATCACCTGGACAAGGGAGCACAGCAACCAAGATGCAGACATGTTTGCTTCTGCCAACTCCACTATGACAGAATATGACCTCCAGCAAAGGGAACACTTGAGCTGGTTACATCACCATAGCAAGCATCAATGTAACTCATCTGTCAGAGCCCCTGGCCTTGTGAGCAAAACCCCCCACAAAAATAAGAAAAAAAATCAGAATAACAGCATAAAATTTTACAGGTTGCCTGTCTGAAAAGCACAAACACAAACAGGTATATTGTGATAATAAATGTAAATTCAGATTACCTACAAACTTTCATAGGTTTGTGCTTAAGATATTCATATAGTGAAACTGCACAGTGAAATATCAATACACAATAGCTTTAATTTTCTAATGAGTGAGTATCAGCTTCTCAAAGCTTGTACCCCTAATATAGGATCAAGTGCCCAAACACAGGGCTCTGTTGGCATTTTAAATGCCAACAGTTATCTCACCTAGCTTCCAAACTGCTCTAGAAGCACATGGGTCTCTCACACATCATCTGATTTAACTTCTACTTTCACACAGATGTTATAGATCCCCTACTGCTTCTCAAAAAGCAGCACATGTCTCTGTTTAGGCAAATCCACATCCTGCCCTTGAATCCACCAATGGTGTCTGGCATTTTTCAGAATCATATCACAACTGAATCTCCTGTTTCACATTTTCCATTTAATTCACAGCAATCTGAAAAACTCCCTATAAATCCATTACTCCCACATAACACTCTTCATTTTTAGCTTTTTCAATATTGTTGGGTTTAAATAAACTTTATTTACAAAGGATTTAATTTGTCTATATAGTATTTTTGGAACTCTGTGGTTGTGAATAAAACACTTTTTTCTTGATCTCCAGCCAATTCCTGGTAACACAGATGTTTCTGGGGAAAAAAAAGCAAAACCCTAATTGGATGCTTCTTTACATTGCACTCTATTTCCAGTATAAGGAAGAAAAAGGCAAGAATAACTGGCGCTTCCTTTATATCTTCTCAAATATGAGCTGTTTGTAGCTTGCATGACCGTAGCATTAATCAGATCAGGTTTTAATTCACAATTGCCTGTGTGTTTCAGCCCAGAAATGCTGAAGCCTATGCTCCACTGCTCTGGGGAAATTCCTTAGGAGACGATTAAAGCCCTTTTATTTTACACCTTGTTTGAAGTCTGAGCAAAAAGGCAAAGCACTATATAGGGTAAAGGTGGCACTTACTAAAGACATTCAAGCCAGAAGGTTAATGAAGAAAACATATAAAGAAAGCAAATACAGAGTGTACAAAAAAAAAAAAAA
>NDXB01013314.1:0-12640 GCA_002631895.1 Agapornis roseicollis | reverse complement strand
GGGTTGGAACTAGATGATCTTCAGGTCCTTTCCAACCCTAACTATTCTATGATTCTATGATCTGCCAACATGGCTGGCCTGACCCAGTCCGAACTTTTACATACTGTAGAGGGGGAAAAAGTTCCTGTGGTACACCTGAAGAATTTGCTGAGGATGACAGTCTGGGTTATTCCTGCTTCAGGTACAGGCATACACACTTGTGGGATTGCTTTTGCTCAGGGACCTGGGTATACTTGGTAGGTAATGTGGGAAGTTGGGGAAGTTCGATGTATACCTGAAGGAGATTTGAATTTAGGGGAAAACAGCCAATGAACTCAGTTGTATGCTGTTGTCCGCTATGTTGCACTTTTATAGCCCACCAACCAGGTGTCTTCAGGTCACGAGCCTCTGATCATTATCCCAACAAAGAATGACCTTTGACAAAACCAGATGAGCACAGCAGTGATCTGACGAGTTCTGCGGTATCATCAGCAAGCAACAATCTGACACTGCATACCATCTCTCCTGCTCTGGAAGACTGTTAGAAGAGATGGAGCCTGACATCATGGACTGAACCGACTCAACAGCTTTATAGGGACTGGTCCATTCACTAAGGACTGATATCTCTTTCTTTGCGTGTGTGTGTGTGTGTGTGTGTGTGTATGTGTGTGTGTGTGTGTGAGTGCTACCACCAATAATAATATTGATAAGGGAAATGGCAAGGGAAGAGAATACAGTTGCTCACCAGCCACCAACCAATACCCAGCCCGACCCAAGCAGTGATCTAACCCTTCCGGGTAGCTGCCCACAGTTTATATACTGGGCATGACATGCTGTGGTATGGAATACCTCTTTGGTTAATTTGGGTCAGGTGTCCTGTCTCTGGTTCCTCCTGGCTTCCCCTTCTCCCTGGCAGAGCATGAGACTCAGGAAGTCCTTGATCAGAGTAAACATTACTGAGCAACAACTAAAAATATTGGTGTTATCAGCACTGTTCCCAGGCTGAAAGTCAAAACCACAGCGCTGCACCAGCTAAAAAGGAGAAAAATGCTGAACCCAGGACAAAATGGAAACAGCTGTACCTTTCTTGGCAACTTTGCTGTAGCCTTTGTCATCCCTGACCACATGCCTCTTGTCACAGCTGACTCCAGCCCTTCCTGTTCTATTGATTCAAAGCCATTGGAAAAAAGGGAATCGTACTGTGTGACGATGCTGCCAGGCTTAGGCAGCAGAAATACCCAGATCAGGTGCAAGAGACAAAAGTGAGAAATGTGCACTGTATTTTTAAAATTACTTTTTTCTAAAATTCATTTATATGCAAATCTTCTTGTATGAGTGAAACCCAGTGTTGAAGTCAAGGCAGATGACAGGACCAAGTCCCTAGTTTTTGCTGGGTGGCAGAGCAGCTGTAAGTGCTTGTTAAAGCATTCAGTCAAGTTAATGTTGCTCTGCTCCTCTTCCTGTCCTGATCTCTTGCCTGTCTGCTCTCTGGTGGAAATGCTCATTTTCTTTTGTATCTGGATAACTTTGTCTTAATTCAAGTCATAGGTTTGAAAGGACTTTAGGACCTCTTAACACCATGTGTTTCTGTGCCTATCTTTTTCTGGCCTAATTCATAGTTAAGCATCTTAATGTGTGGGTGATGTTCAACAATGAATTCATTACAAGAAAAGGAAGAAAAAAAGGTGCTAAATCAAAATAAAAGACAACTATTAGAAGGTTTTTTAAAGTCTGGAGTAACTTGCTGTAGGACAAAGGTATGGCAATTCACAGGCTGTCGAGACTGAAGGCAGTAAGATTTGCATGAAGAACAGTTTGGGAATGAGCTCTGAGGCTTTGGTGCTTTGACAAGCCCTGAGGCAATGAGCTGGGGCATTGAAGGCTGGAGGATGTGGGGGTTGTGAGAGGGTCTGAAACATGGTGATTGGACTATTTACCTGGAGAGTTTTACAGAGGGCAATGAGATTGAACTTGTATGTATGTGCAGGTTGGGAAAGTACTGAACAAGGGGATAAAAAGTGCTTGGTGGTAATAAACGAAGATTTGAGTCTCTGCATCCACTTGAGTCTGTGTTGTGAAATGCCACAACAGGCAATGATTTAGAGCTGTTTCTAGGTGAAATGTTAGTGAAGGATAAACTTAGCTGGGGATATTAACAAGAAGGGATTCTACAGGTATATTGCAAATAAAAGACAGATGAGGAATCACTTAGGCCCCCTCCAGAAGCTATCGGGAGAACTGGCTATGCAGGATTTGGAGAAGGATGAGGTTCTGAATGACTTCTTTGCCTCAGCCTTCAACGGCAAAGGCTCTGACTGCACCACCCAAGTCTTGGAAGGCAGACGCAGGGACTGTGAGAATGAAGACCTTGGGCCCACTGTAGGAGAGGATTTGGTTTGAGACCATCCTAAGAACCTGAATGTGCACAAGTCCATGTGACCTGATGAAATCCATCCATGGGTCCTGAAGGAGCTGACGANACTGTAGGAGAGGATTTGGTTTGAGACCATCCTAAGAACCTGAATGTGCACAAGTCCATGTGACCTGATGAAATCCATCCATGGGTCCTGAAGGAGCTGACGAGTGAAGTTGCTAAGCCACTGGCCATCATATTTGAAAAATCATGGCAATCAGGTGAAGTTCCTGACGACTAGAAAAGGGGAAATATAACCCCCATTTTCAAGAAGGGGAAAATGGATGACCCGGGGAATTACAGACCAGTCCGCCTCACCTCTGTGCCTGGCAAAATCTTGGAGCAGATTCTCCTGGAAGGCGTGTTAGGCATGTCCTGGGCTGCATCAAAAGGAGAGCGATCAGCAGGTCAAAGGAGGTGATCCTGCCCCTCTACTCTGCTCTTGTGAAACCTCCCTTGGAGTATTGTGTGCAGTTCTGGTGTCCTCAACATCAAAAGGACATGGAGCTGTTGGAACAAGTCCAGAGGAGGGCCACGAGGATGATCAGGGGATTGGAGCATCTCCCATATGAAGACAGACTGAGAAAGTTGGGGCTGTTCAGCCTGGGGAAGAGAAGGCTGCGTGGAAACCTCATAGCAGCCTTCCAGTATCTGAAGGGAGCCTATAGGGATGCTGGGGAGGGACTCTTCATTAGGGATTGTAGTGACAGGACAAGGGGTAACGGGTTCAAACTTAAACAGGAGAGGTTTAGATTGGATCTAAGGAAGAAATTCTTTCCTATTAGGGTGGTGAGGCACTGGAATGGTTTGCCCAGGGAGGTTGTGAGTGCTCCATCCCTGTCAGTGTTCAAGGCCAGATTGGATGAAGCCTTGGGTGGCATGGTTTAGTGTGGGGTGTCCCTGCTTATGGCAGGAGGTTGGAACTAGATGATCTTCAGGTCCTTTCCAACCCTAACTATTCTATGATTCTATAAATTGGGGGTAAATAAAGAAAGTACTAAACACTTAGAAAATAGGTGTTTATAGCCATTTTGCTATAGTTATTTTAACTCTCTAGGAAGGAGTGAAGCACTCAGCTTTTTTCTAACAAAGGGTTCTAACTCCTGCTTCAGACCATTTCAAAAACTCTTTTCCATGTTCCAAGTGTTGCAGACCCAGCCCAATAGTCTTTTTGTGACCATCTGCATGACCATAATTATTTTTTCTTTTTTCTTTCTTTTTGGTGTGTGTGCAATGTTTATTTCTTAATCTAATCCTCTATGGGCTGTCTCATGAGAAGATATCAAGGGCAAAAGTTAATTATTTTTTATCCCCATTTTAGTTACATCTGTAATAGTGTGAACTGTTATTAGTGAGTATAGTAAGGCCAGGGCAATGATTTAGGAGATTATCACATGAAAGTCAGTGTTTCAGACCCAAATGATGCTTTTAAATTCCCCTCCTGCTTTTTGTGGATGTAGGATAAAAAGTGTGGTTTCCATAGCTTCACAGCATACTTATACAGGAATTCTTACATTGTAATAATATATGGAGGAGAAAGTGATATCAAAAGCTAGAAAGTGTATTAGAGAGGAATCTCGCATTAAACTTTTACAAAGTAGTACACAGATTTGAAACTATAGCTTGGCTTACACATCTGTAAGATACTGGGACACAGTTATTCAATTATTAAGGAAAAATATGTAACTTCTTTCATCCTAAAGTCACAAGCCACTTAAATGGACCTAATTGCTGATCTGGATGCTGTTATAATGTAGTAAAAGTACAGTACCATTCTTCCTTCCTTCACACCTGTGAGAAGAACGATGACTATTTTATTAGTTTGGTGTCAGATTTGTTCTCATCAGTTGTATTTGTCATGTCTGGCTCAGGTGGAGGGTGTGATTAATGTGAAGGTAACTGGACGAATGAATAAAATGAACTAAAATTTGTATATCTGCATGAAACAAGCTTCATAATTCTTTCTTTTACCATGCTCTCAAAGCACCTTTTTAATTCTTAGCCAGAGATACTTTGCAGCTGTCAGTGATGCAGCCACCTTTTTTGCCTCAGTCACCAGTATTTTACATCTTCAAAGTTTATTCTTCTTACTGAAGGCTACCATGGGATGTCTGGAAACCACAGCCATAATCATACTTCCTAGGAAATTGCTGAGACAAGGAGGCACAAAAGCACAAAATGTAATCAGTTCTAAGTAATGTTAAGTTTGATGGCTTTGTAATGGAAAATAACTGTGGTGCTTGGAGGTAGCTGACATAGTTTCAGGTCTATTGGACCTTAGTACACAGGGTGTAAGAAAAGCAGAATAGAAAAACAGGACCTGGGGATGGGAAGTATCTGGGAGTAGCAGATGTCCAGGATGGGAGCAGTTTAACTGATAAGTAGAAGAATGGGATAATTGCTATCACTGTAATGTTAATTAAGCTGGTGCTTCAAAGACTGCCAGAAGTTATGAAGATTGTTGAGAAAAGTAAACGACCCTTAAAGACCACCATCCCATGTATGTATGTATGTGGGAAACTTTCTGGAAAACGGTGCAATATGCCCAGTGACCATATAAGGATGGCCTGTATAGCAATACAGGGACACACGTTAGGAGGAGCTACACCCCATGTCTCCTGGTGCTGCAATAAAGAATACCTGCTTGTCAGCTTGAAACTCTGTTGGTGAGTTTGTTCCTGGAGTTTTCTCCGAATCAATTTGGCACCCCAGATGGAACCCTCTCTGCTCTGCTGCAGGACCCACTGAGGACAGGGCTCTCTAGGGCCCTTGGGAGTTTTCCCAGAGGGACCCCTGAACTCATTCAGATCACTGCAGGAGCAGACAAGGACCATCTTCATAAAAGGTATTCTTTTCTTTTATATAGTCTGTAAGATGCAGCGGGCATCTCAGTTTGGCAAATTGGTTTGGTAAGCCTACGCACTGTTTGGAAGCCTTCCATAAATTGAGATAGGAAATCTCATAGATAAAGGCATATACCCGGCTGCTAGCATCCGTTTGGTACACACCAACGAGAAGCAGAGGGCATTTTGTGGTTTGGGTCCTGCAAGACACAGGGAGTGTCTTGTAGAAAAATGTTTTGGATTTTACTAGTATACGTCCACAAGAAGGCCAGGGGCATCTTGTGGTTTGGGTCCTGCAAGACATGGTGGGCGTCTTGTAGGAAAGATTTTGGTCTTTACTGGTATACAATCACAAAAAGCAGAGGGCATCTTGTGGTTTGAGTTCTGCAACACACAGTGGGTGTCTTGTAGAAAAGGTTTTGGTTACCATAATTTTCCACAGTCCTCATCTATTTCTCTATAATGATCTCTTAGCAAATAAATAAATTGAATTCTCCCTCTCCTAGTGTCTTGTCTGTTAAAAAAGTGAGTGCTTGCAAACGTCATTTTCCAGCTCCTTCTGTAAATTTATGTCCTGATGTTAAAAAGAAGCCTTCCAGAAACTTCTGCTTTTCATTGTCTCAAAGCAGACATTTAAACAGGCACTTTTTTTTTTTTTTTTTTTAATAAATTAATATCAGAATTTAGAGAACAAAACAAAATGTTGTTTAGTTACGGTGGTATTGACATGTTACATGATAATTGACATGAATGTTGGATATTCTTCAGGNTTTTTTTTTTTTTTTTTTTTTTTAATAAATTAATATCAGAATTTAGAGAACAAAACAAAATGTTGTTTAGTTACGGTGGTATTGACATGTTACATGATAATTGACATGAATGTTGGATATTCTTCAGGTTTAATGATAATTTGAGCATTTTTGTCTGAAATCATCTTCAAGAGAAGTTTGCTGGATTTTTTTTATTTATTTATTAATCTCTGTCAATTGGGATATTAATCTTGATGTCTATCTTGGCCCAATGCACAATTTTTTGGAACAGAAATTGGAGAAACATTATTTGTGGAATTGAACAACATTGTCCTAAACCATTTGCATTTTCCAATTTGAGCATTTTAACTCTTCAGGGGAAAGTTTTATTCAGGTAGTAAAGAAAAGAAGAGAGAGTAGTTTTCCAGAGAAGCAGACAGCATGGACTTGCATTGATAACTTCAGCTCAGGATCCTTGGGGATAAGGGAGAGGGTGGCATCTCATAGCAGAATAATCTCTCCATTTCCACCTGATTTACAATTTAAGACTTTGTTATCCACAGTCCTTTGACATGGAATTTTCCATGAAAATGTTCCTGTAAAAGCTAGTAAAAAGACATTTCCTAATAAATATTTGAATTATAATTATTTTCAGATAGTCCTCATAAACAAATTTATCTGTCTTGAATCTATGCTAATTTGCCAGACTAAATCACATAGTTTGAAAAATAAACCATTACACAAAATTGTTTCCACTAGCATGTTTGTCTACTGAAGTGTTTGATCTTCTTATGAAGACTGTGCTGAATGCACTATGCTTTTTGTCTTCCAGCCACCTCCACATATGTACAGAAACTTTTTATATAACAATTATGTCTTTTTGCTGCAAATAAGCCTCTTCTAAATATTAAAATGCAGGTAGAATTGCATAAGCTTGTCTCAAACCTGCATAGATTAATTTATTTTGAAAAGGATCAGACTTTCACACATGGTTTAGAGTAAGGTACGCTAATGGATCGAGTAGGTCATGTATTAATAATGACAGGGGAAAAAAAATTACTTGATTAATCCTATTTGAAGTAAATTCCAGTAGGTATTAATTGCCCAACATTTATGGTGTTAGAAGTCATCCTTGCTTTTAAATATGTGCAGCCACAATGTGAAGTGGGATGCTATTGAGACAAATCTATATACCTCTATGTCTAGATCATATGAAACATCTTAGTTGTAAAACATTCTTATGTGGATAAGTAACAGACTTATCAGACTTAGCTGACTTAAGGTGACAGATAAATATGCTTTACATATGAGATTCCTTTTAAGGGTGACATCTTTCTTCAAAGGAGTGCTCAAAAGCTGTGCTCATTCACACACATGGCATCTACAGAAGAGATAAGCAAATTGGTGTTCTTCTGAAGGTTTTCAGTGGGTTCCCACTGGGTTACTTTGTAAATTAATTAAATGTCTGTAGGCATTAATGTGAAGCTTCTTCAGTAATAGTTCTTCTGTTCATCTGAGGCAGTGAGATGTTCATCATAGGCAAATCTCTTCAGATAGACTTACAAAGAAAAAAAGCCATCTTTAGATACTATCCTGACAACATTTAATAGAATTTATGTCTTCAGACTTTGAGTATTCTACAGAATTAATATCTGCTCTGAACCTATCTGTGCTTTTCTGTGAATGTTTGGGTTTTGGCATATGGGACTTTGTGGTTTGCTTTGGCTGTTGGACTTCAATGTAAAATATTTAGATTTGACTGTGGTTGTTGCCTTTATGCAGCATTTGCCATTACTAACAGAAGAGTTCATATTTCAGCAAATAGGAAAGGGACTGAAAATTAAAATGCAAAAATTGTCAGTAAGGTAGACATAAAGGAGTGCTCCTAGGAAAAAATAAATAAAAAAGATTGAGAAATTTTCAATTCATCAAAGCAAAAAGGATCTCTGTTCTTACAGAAAAGTGTGTTTCCTACAGTTGGTGGGGCGGAGGGTCATATAAATAGCTTAAGAAGTAGGCTTTAAATGTAATCTTTGTTGCACAGTGATTTTTAAGGCAGTAATGCTAAGTTAAGTCTATTCCATTAATTCTTTGGAGGCCACTGTAAAGAACTCTGCTAGATGTAAGGTGAATATTATTGTTCCTGGCAAGGAATAATAATGCTGAACCATTTCATATTCATTAAATTTAAATTCTACAAAGGACTTGTATATTAACTTCATACAACTACAGGTCTGAAAGACTTTTTAAGGCTTTCATTCAAAGTAGTGCACATTCACATTTACACATACACATATATGTTCTGCCTCCATCCTTCTGTAAAAACCTACTCTATTTAGTATTTTCACTGACTATTGAAATAAAGGAAAGTTTGCAGCATTTATGCACTGCTGCCTTAGAATCTGATAGCATGTTTCCCAGTTCTGTCCAATTACACGTCTTTAGAAAAATATTTTCAAATATATTTTCATTTGAAAATAAAGGCAAGTCAAACCATTAGGGTCAAGGAATAAAAATAGAAGTTTATTTTTGGTTTTGTTTTGGGCTGGATTGGTTTTATTGTGGTTGGGTTTATACTTTTTTTCCCAGAAAGATTAAAAGTGTATTCAGCTCTTATATGTTCTGAAAGCAGAATTTTTTTAAAGTAAAGTAGTTTGTCAAGGAGTTAGAAAATTTTTAGGTATCTCCAAACACTGTGAAGTTCTTTTATCAGGACTAAGACTGCAAATGATTAGGCTCCAGGAACTTAATAGCATCTGAAGTTAACACATACCTTTTTTAGAGTAAATCTTATGCTTCAATTTAAGAAATGGAAATTAAGGTCTTCACAAGTCTGTATTCAAAATAAAATGGAACAGTGAAGGCAGAACATGGGGCACAAGGGTGAATACAAATCACTGTGCAAAGGACTGTTGTGGAGGGTGGAAATACAAGAAGATTGGGGTATAATTAAAGGATGGTGCGAGCATTTTGGTAGGAGGATGTTAGAAATAATTTAAATCCCATTACAGAAGCAGTAATGGATGCAAAAGCTTTGTTACTGGCTGGGCAGCAGCAGTGAACTCCTGAAGATTTCCAGTTGATGTGGGTGTATAAAAAAATCAGTTGCATAATACTAACTCAATTACACCTATTGTGAATTTCTCTTTGCTACACTATTGAAAAAGGGGCCATGGGGAGATAGAAGGAGAAGGAATAAGTGGAGAGTATATTGAAACATCAGCAAACCTTAGAATATTGTAAATATTTAATTTACTCAGTATGAACTAAGATGTAGCCATTGTCTATAAGGTATAATTAACTGTATGAAACAGGCTTATTCATTTTTGCAGACTTAGTATCCTCAGGAGTGTGAGTTAAGCCAAAACTCTGCTGTCTTTTTGATACATGTGTGCTGAGTTTTGCAGGCTACTCCAAGACTTCCCTCAAAGCCTTGCTCACAACTGGGATAGATATGTGTGACCCTGGGCATTGCTGGAGTTCATTACTGCCCTTCAGGTGAAATTAGCACAAGGATTCACCTGAACTTGGTATGCTACCAGAAAAGGTTTAAAAGCATCACAGATGTTCTTGTGTCCCCTTATCAGTCAATTTAGTGTAGACATCACCTCTGAAAGCATCTGTTTCTGAAAACAGTTTACTTCTTGCTTTTGTCACCTCTAAGCTGAATTTTTGTAGTGTCCGAGTGGTATGACTCTTGAAACACTGTACACCTGACTATACTTTCAGCACATTTCTAAACCTAATTTCAGAAAAGTTTTCACTGGCTGTTGAAGAGGAAATATCTCAGTTTAGCTATCTCCCAGATCTGGAATTCTGGAGGGAAAATTCTTTTGTTTCTGTTTTCACAGGTATTTTTTGTGTCAGCAGTAGGCACTAACTTGACTACTTGTCTATGAAGAGAGAAAAACCTATATTACCATCTATATGCAATGAAAACTAAAATTTTGGCCGTTGCGTAGCCATCAGTATCATCTTCATCTCTGTCTTTTTCTGTTGCAAGTCCCTTTTGTACAAGAAGAAATTGCTTTTCTGACTATGGTGAAACTCCCCCCTACACATTTTAATGTTTATATGTTGTTCTGGTCCTCACTGATTTAAAAACAATGGAAAGTGCAAGGTATGGGAAGAGTTGATTTGTTGTACATTCAGAATTTAGCTTAAAAAGATAGAGGGGAATTATGATTTCAATTCAGTGAGATATGTAAGTACGTGTATAACAGTAAAAACTTGACTATTCCCTTTGATACCTTTAAGTTGTAGTTGTAGTTCTTGCCCTACTCTTTTTGGGAGTTTTGAGCATATTTCCAAGTCTCCTTCTTTTATGAGATTTCTTACAGTGCTATATGAATGTCACTTGGAGGAGGAGTAAATATATTTCAAGAGCCTCTTGTATTTTTCTACTGTAACATTAAGCATATATGATGCTCATAAATACACAATCAACTATCAAGTACATAGACTCTGGAAATGTCAACTGCTAATACTGATCACTTTAGAAAGAGCCGGAATTTTGGCACTGGTATTAATCACTACAACAATTCTGTTGACAGGAAGTATTTACCCATATTACACTAGCTAAAGAGCACAGGGAAATCCAATAGCGCTGTGCAAGGTGATAGAGATGAGGACAAATTCTTTGGGTATTGTTAACTTTTGAAATAGACTACTTGACTGATCTCTCACTGGGGTTATTAGTAATATTGGCATTACATTCTGAAAATACGATTGGACCTTTAGTGTCTGTAGTATATGTTTTCAAGTTCTTGCTTAGTGCTCCAAGTGTTAGTAATGTAATTACCAGAATTTTTCTTAGTTTCAAATATCCCTCATTATTTTTTGGCATGATGCAAACACAGTTACAAATTGAGGTTTGGGTGTGTTGTTGTTGTTGTTGTTGTTGTTTCTTCAGGAAGTGTTGACAACATCTATTTAAATAATAAATGTTTGAGCAAGGCCAGTAGGGTTTCGGTCATCCTTTTTGACGTGTGATACAGCTTTGCTGTAAGCAACATTATTGCGTGGAAAAATATGTTATATATAGTTTTTTATTCCTCCTCCTTTTTCATCGTGATGCTGACAAATACACATCAGCTTTGGAAACATCTTTGGCTTTAATTTCATAAGGTTTTTCTCAAAAGAAAACCAAGAAGTTAAAAATTCTTTAGAAAACATCAGTAGAGATAAAGCTTTAGGTTTTTACAAAAAAAAAAAAAAATTCTTGCTTCAATGTTTTTATTAAATTACATAAAATCATGTAACTTGATATTATCATACAAGAAAGGTTTAAGATACTTCATTTTTGTTACAATCATTTTAATTCAATTTCTCTTAGACTACACTGACATGTTCTTTACTGAAAGTGAGTGAAAAAAAAGAATAATGGTATCATATGATACAAAAACTACTTCCCAAAACTGTCTAAGCAACCTGGTAAATCTCCTTTCTTTAAGACACTGCCAAGAGGAAAGACTGCATTGTATCTGATCCATCTGACGGAAGACTCAAAGTCTGAACAACAAGAATCATAAGACAAAACTGAGAGTTTTGTTTAACAGAAGGTTACTCTAACAGGAATTTTTTCTTTCATATGCAGCTTGTATGCAGAGTTTTGTTCCCCAGTGATTGAAATTTACAGATGAAATACAGATAAGTTAATGTAATTTTGATATTGTTCATTTCTCTTCAAACAAGCTCACTAAGAATTTTATTTCAGTAGGTAAGTGATCACTGGTATTTTATTTATATTTCAGCAGTGCCACCAGGTACATAAGAAACAGAGAAATGTTCTATAACACAAGTTTGAAAACATTAGTGTGGGAAAATTCTGTTTCTACCTTGATTCAAGTTTTCATGTCTTCCTTCTATGTTTATACAGCTTTTCTACTTGTGGTACAAGGTAGATTTGACCTATTCATATATAAACACTTCCAGTTCAATGAAACTTGGAGACAGTCTTGCACTGAGATTTAAGTCCATAATTTTCCCTTCTGTATTGCAATTATTATTTCTGTGTGCATGTAAAAATAGCAGTAATGCCAAAGGGGGGACCGGCTGCAACATGCCCCACTCAGCTGGTGGGCACTACAGCTTGATTCCTGCCTGGGGTATGGAGGATGCCTGCATTCAACTTAAGCTCATGAGATTCAGGGAGCAGCTTGCTTTCCAGCTATGAGCAGAAGTCTCTGCTACTCTCTTAAAATCAATTAGATGACCTAATAAAATTAATGAGACATGTTTTTACAACCTTGTCTTAGACAAGAAAATAGTAATCACTGTGTTCTATATGACAAAGAGTTCAAACTATCAGCATAGAATAAAAGTCATACAAATCCAGTGTAAATACTTTAAGTTTCATAAAATGATTATTTATCTTAAAAAACTATATGATCTTAAGGTCATAGAATCATAGAATAGTTAGGGTTGGAAAGGACCTGAAGATCATCTAGTCCCAACTCCCCTGCCATAAGCAGGGACATCTCACACTAAACTATGTCACCCAAGGCTTCATCCAATCTGGCCTTGAATACTGACAGGGATGGAGCACTCACAACCTCCCTGGGCAAACCATTCCAGCATCACACCACCCTAAGAGGAAAGAATTTCTTCCTTAGATCCTATCTAAACCTCTCCTGTTTAAGTTTGAACCCGTTACC